>MNCI01026431.1:348087-367932 GCA_015680685.1 Gnetum montanum | reverse complement strand
TTAGTTAATATTACCTTCCATTGCCTTCAGGAGTAACATTAGATTAGGAACACATCATACACCTCATCTAGACTAAACCATACGTGACATATGCAAAACTAGTCTAGATGGGAAGACAGCGAACTACGACCTAAGGCTAACTATCTAGGTGCCACAACTAGTCCATCTGTGGAGTTCGACCGGATCGCACGTGCGACGCTCGTTTCGTATGGTTGAGTGTAGGGGTACCTCGCCACTCATCAACAGTGAAGTCGTTCAACATCGAATGACAACATTTTTCTACTTAGTTTATGAATACTCATGAAATTTTTTCTACTTTGTTATGTCCTTGGGAAGTACTAAAAAGAGAGAATCTAAGAAAACTTACCTAGACCATTCAAGATTTTAGGGATAAAGAAGATATGATGAGGAAAATATTTTTGCAATTTTGTCCACAATGATATCTTGGAAATTCTTTGTAAATATTTACATAAGTTTTAAAAGGACATTGTATCCAAATTTTTTTCATTTTTTCAAATGTAAAGCACTCAAAAAAAGTATTGTAATATGATACTTAAGTTAATTAGTTAGTAAAATCACTCATACATTTTGTAAACAAGCTATGTTCCAATTTCTTTAATTCGAGGCATGTTTTTAGTTAGTTGTGAGGGTATGATAAACATTCTTCGATTAATTGTATTGATGTAGGATCTGCTGTGTTGATGCAGAGGTAATAAATACCTATATAAATGTGCATTCCAACTACATGTATGACACTTATTTAGTCAATAGCTTAGCCAAAATGTTATAGTTTTCTACCATAGAAGTTAGAATTATCAATAGGTGCCTAAACCATGATGTGAAATAATTGAATAGAGTATTTATTTGATTTTTATGTACCTAGACACATTGCATGATTGATAATAGAGATCAAAATTATTACATTCCATTGTACCACTTTTTACTTAGTTTAAATTTACTTTTAAATGTAATTTATTTTAATGCAATGTAGCCTAATGTTTACTTTTCGATGCACTTAGTTACCTATTTACATTTTATTGCACACTAATTATGTAGAATGAGTATAACCAACTTTAAGCATAAACTAATTAATGTTGGTAATCCAAACAATGTGCCTCTTGTTATGCACAATAGTGGATACTTAGTAATCCAGCAATGCTAGCAAGAGTTTAGGATGTGTGCGGAAAATTTGAAATAGATGCTCATCACATAGGTTAGAATAGATTAGACTTCTTGTTCTATACTTAAAATAAATTAGATTACATTTAAATATTTCAATAATATCTTATTATGGCCTATGTAATATTAAGATCATATGCCTCAATTACACTTAACCATACACACTAGGATCACATGAGTGTAATTTGGAAGATAGCTATCTAGAGAACATACTAGTTCAATTCACTCATTATGATTATGATTATGACACTTGTGTACAACTATGATATCTATGATTGACCATTGGGACTACTTACTACTCCTTAAGACCTCTTGTCTAATAGTGTAATAGAGCCCCCTATCATTTTTAGATTGGGAAGAATGGTGTTGAGATCTAAGACTATGGAAGGAGAGGTGTCAAAACTTGAAACAATTTTTTAGACAACATATACTTCCAAGGTGTATACTAAAATTTAAACTTTATAACCCAACATTGCCCATAGAATTGAATTCATAACTTTAAAATTCTAAATTAACACTTTATTTTTATTTTTATTTTATTTGGGATGGAGAAGGAAAGAGAGAGATGGCAGGAGTGGTGGGGTTGATTTTGGAGGGCTTGGATCTTAGAATTATTTTTTTACCAATATTTACCCCTAAGGCATATAGTCAAATTAAAAGTTTATAATTTAGCATTATCCACCAAAATTGAACCCATAACTTGGAGTTTCTAAATCAAGAGTCTTACCCCTATGATACTTGGAGGGGGGAGAGGGGAGAGTTGGGGTGGTGGCGACAAGGTGGAAATGGGTGTTGGATCCCAAAAAATTATTAATAATAATAAAAACAAAATTCATAGCATATCAAATCATTGAAGAGATAGTCTAAAAAAAGCCTAATAGTTTTGGAAATTTCTTTTCAAATTTTCATCTTTACAATTAATCTTGAAAAAACCACCCCTCTAGGATAGGAAAAGGATTAAGCCTAACCTTTATTCAAAAGTGTCCTCATGAGTTTTCACTTCTTACTAAAGATTTTTTAGAAAACAAAACGAGAAAACTCTCTCTAAATAAAAAAGAAAACATCAATGAAAAATAAAGAGCAAATAACAACAAAAGCTGAAAACTTCCCATCCCTAAGCCTCCAAAACAAAAAGAAATTAATAATGTAGAAAAAAATTAATTATTTAGCTTTCATTTAGAATTTTTTTTCTTGAAGTTGTAGCTAAAAAGAGATATCTTTGAGAATTTAGTATTTTACACCTAAAGAGAGGTCATAGTTATGCTCTTGCTCTTGGAAAATAACTACACATCAAAGCTTCCAAATAGAGTAGAGAACAAGTCAACAAAAATAATTCCAACTGAAAATAAATGAAGTAGATTAAGTAGACTAATCACCAAGAATAACTTCATTGATACTCAGTTGAAAGTTTCTACAAATTATAGATGTTCATTTCCAAGCATGTTGAAAAATAGGACACCTAAAAAAACATGAGAAAATGATTCCTCACGTCTACAAATAGGATACTAAGGAGAAATATTTCCCATATGTTTAAGATGAGTGTTAATATGAAGACCTTGATGAATAAGTCACTATAAAAAAATATGAACTTTTGGAAATGGAGGAGCTCTCTAAATATTTTATGTTTTCCTCATCTAAAAGTACAATGATAAATGCATTTTCATGCCTTACTAAATTTGTTATGAATAAAATCATTATTTGTAATAATCTCATATGCAAAAACATGCCTTCCATCCTTTCAAAAAATATCTGGAAAAGCTTGATGCAAATTCTTGTCATCTTTAAATAACATATTAAGATTTGAAATTAATTTTTCAAATTTCTTTTTCCTCTTTCTATTCAAACCTTAGAGGCTAAAAGCTTTGTTCCAAGTAATCCATCTATCATACATATGTAGATAAGAAACTACAGTGACACCAAATCTACTCCAAGTGATACATAATTTAGATGCATTAGTAACCCAAGCTCCTTCATTAAAAGAAAGTTACCATGGACTAATTTGCTTAAACATATCTTTTGGAATTGTAAAATTATTGTAATTCCAATATTCATTAAGCTAGCACCATTTATTTCAATTTTTTTTGAGAATTGAAGAACCAAGAATAGAAATGGCCTAAGGAAAAAGAAAATAGTGAATAAAGTTATTATAAGATCAACTATTATTATTCTTAGGTTTTTCTTACATAAATTTATTTCTTAAAATAAGCATCAAAACATCATCTCTATTAATGCAATTTGTAATCCATTTTATTGTAATACAAATACCCTAGTTATAATAATCAATGAGGCCAAGTCATTCATCTTTCTTGCTACTAGTGCAAATATCCCAAGCAACTCTCGAAAGCCTTTTCTATGTTGCGTAGCAAATCAAAGAAACTAACAACTAATATGATCAATTCTATCATAATAAGTATTATAAGGAGCTCAACAATTGGAGTAATAAATATGAGTTTATTAAAGTGTTTTTTTAAATGATTAAAACGTTGCTAGCAAGGATGAGCTTTTTTTTCTTTCCATTTATCAAGATCCTTTTAAATTTTATTAATTACATAACTCCACAAAATAGTAAGATTAGGCTTAAAATAAAAAGGTATTTCTAATATTTTAAAGACAAAATCTTTTTCCAAGATTTTCTAAGACTTAAGAATAACCCACTCATCAATATTACCATTATAATAAACATCAAATTTTTCCCAATTGATCAAATCCTTTACTCTAGTTCAAAGAGTATTGATATGTTGTAGAGAATTATTAATCATAAAAAAGAATATCTCCAATTTGCACATTAAAAAATTGCATACTTGATCATTCATGGAAATTTCCTTTATGAAATTTCTTTGTAGATCATAATGCAAATTATGTGAAAGAAAATTTGTAGCAATAATAAAAAGATAGGGAGCTAAATGACAAGCTTGATAAACTAATTGTTGACAAGAAAGGAAGGAACGTAATCCAAAATTAGTAGCAACTTGAGCATTGGCATCAATGAGTGGGGTACTGATAAGTCGAATAAAATAATCAACAAATCTTAGTTTATAGAGACAAGAGATAATAAAATTTCATTCAATTGTTTCATTCAACATAGTTTCTCTTCCTCCTTTCCTCAATCTATATGTCTTGAAGTAGCTTATGTACTAAATTTTGTTTTCGATTAATAAAATTCTCTTTTTGGGGTCCGACACCCCCCTCCCCCATTAAGCTTTGGCATAATCTACTTAATAAAAACAATGTCTTAGTTGCAATAACATTATTTAAGATATGTCTACCTTGAATAAGACTAGATTACTTAGATCTGATCATATCTTCAATAACTTTCTAAATTCGTTAAGTCATGCATTTAGCTAAAATTTTATAAGCATTATTAGAAGAGTAACAGGCCTTCAATTACCAATATGTTGAAGATATCTATTCATAGGAATAACACAAATCACATCTTTATTAATATTTTTACCAAGAGAAACTTTTTTAATGACTTATTGGAGAACATGAAAGAGATCATCTACAATGATGTCTCAATGCTTCTTAAAAAATTCAATAGGAAAACCATCAAAACATGGAGCTTTACCATTTGCTAAAATAAAAGCTACTACTTTGATTTCTTCCACTATAATTTTTGCTTCAAAAATACTTTAATGCACTTCTATAATAATACATGAATATGCATACTAGAGTTCTTAAAGGGTTCCTTGCTAAAACCTTTAAAAGAAAAAAATATACAAAAAATGATTCACCAACAAATTGTTAATAGTCTCAAGATCTTTTATATAAAGTAATTTCAATTTAGTTACTTTATCTTTTCCTTTTATAAATTTAAAAAATTTCTTGCAAGGTTCATCTTCAATTTGTAGATAACCCATGTGACTTTTAGTGAGAGTACTTTTAGCTTTAAAAGTATCTCAATATTGTTTAGCTGGAAACTAGAAACTAGAAATTTTTATTACGTCCAAAAAATCATAATGAATTAGTTGGAAAGTTACAATGCCTCAACAGAGTTCTAAAGAAAGTTAAAAATATCATTGATATAATGCCCTAAGCAAATAGAGTCAATTTGAAAGAAAGTAACAAGCATATTACAATTGATAGTATAATTCAATTGAATGTGAGCTAATGATGGGTAAAATAAAAAAGTATGTTCTTCATATTCTATGCTTTGTTTACATAATCTACAAATATGTTCTCTTGATAAATTGATCCAAAGACCTATCTTAATAAGGCGATGATGAGAGCTCATTCTTGCTCTAGTAATTTGATTCCTTAAATGAATAGGAATAGATAAGAATAGATACTGTTAAGTACTAGATAACAAACCTTCTCTAACAAAATATAAATAAAAATTCTTTTTCCTTGATGTTCAACGAAACTTTAGTGATGAGTGGCAAGGTACCCCTATGCCCAACCATACAGATCACAAGTGTTCACACATGATCCAGTTGAATTTTGTGGATGGGACTAGTTGTGGCATCTAGATCGCTATGCCTTGATCGTAGTTCACTATCTTCCCACTTGGACTAGTAGTAGCTTTGTCACGTATGGTTTAGTCCAGAGTGAGGCATATGTTTTTTATTATTTTATATTTTATTGTTCTATAATTAACAATAGATTGAAACTCAAATTATAATCAATTCAACTAATATATTTGCTAATTAATAATCAACTACCTTAACATAAGTATCTGACCCCACTTCCCGTGCACATCTTGAACACATATAATGTTGCTAGGTTACCAAACATTAACCATTGTTAGGATTACCAAGAGTTATACGCATGCTCAAAGATATCATAATTATGTGCTTAATTAATTAACATGCATTAAAATATAAATATTAACTAAGTACATGAAAATTAAATTTCATGAAAAGTAAATCTAATCTAAGTCAAAGTGCTGTAATGAATAAGAATCAATCTTGATCTTATTGTCATTTATGAAATATATCCAGGTACATTGCCACTTGAATAAGACTCCATATAATTGACTTAGATCCACTCTATGGGCACTCACTAACTATTTTGTAATATTATAGAATAAAATTGCAAGAGTTCAACTACTTTATTGAAAAATCTATGAAAAACTAATGCAAGACTATTACCCAAACGATGCACCCAATTGCTATATTTATAAGCTAGCACATACCCCCCCAATATCGAATATCTGATAACACATTTAGGGGCCCAATATAGTGTATTTAATATTGAAGCTAGACAAATCATGACTCATCATATCCCCATGACTAAATGAAAACTCATCCTTGAGTTAAAAAAAAATGAGGAATAAGTTCCTTACAAACTACTAGGAATGTGTGAGATTATTGACTGATATGCAAACTACTAACTGACTCTAAGTGCCACATTACAAAATTTTATTTGAGTGGATGCATACAAAATGACAAAGTGACAAAAATACTAGACAGACATTGAATATTACAAAATTTGCAAAGGTCTTTAAAAATCCACTAAAAATTATTCTTCTTGTTCTCACTAGTGGTGGCAAACTTTTAACCTTCTAGTTATGTTGATGCTTGGTTATGTAGCACATTCTTGAAGGGTGGATTGAAATTTCTTCTCATCACCCCATGGATTTAGCAAGCATGCGAATTTTGAGCTACTATCTTGTATGTGCTATAATTTGCCCATGGTCATATCCTCCATTGTCCCTCTCTTGGCTTTGTTGTCATGCCTGGCAAAAGACCTTCTTCCTTAGGTGTTTCTTTTAGCATCACCTACAATCACCAAAGGATCAACATTAGTTGTGGTAAATTTTCCTTAGTAATTAACCCTTTTTAGATTTCTTAGTTTTCTTTTAAGCACAGGGTGATTACAACATACTATGCCCAAGGCTATGAGGTAACTAAAATCATCAACTTGTTCACATTATTTTGATCAATTACTATTAGTTACTATGCTGTTCAAAAATAGGATGTTGGAAAATTTTAAAGTAGGCATCCCTAGCCCCCATGACTAATAAGTGTAACTCTAGAAGCACATAGGTTTTTGAATAATTGAAACCAAAGGTCTAATTCAGAAGATGGCCAAGAAATATTAATGGATATGGAAGTAGAAAAGTAGGAAAAATTAATGACATAGATGAGAAGTAGTCCCAAAATCATGCATAAATTCAAAGAAACCATCATTAATGTTCTAGAAGATGTGAAGGTTAGTTCAAAGCCATGATCAACAAAAGTTATGTAAGTGGGTCCTCCCCAAAGTAGGCTCCTGCTATAATGCCCTTGCATAACCACTTCTATAGATGTCCATGGACACCTGAGAAGTTAAATGTAGACCATGCCTTTATTCCAAACAATACAAAACTATCATTTTCAGGATGTTGCACTATACTATACAAAACCAAAAGGCTCATAATTGCATGCAGCAGTGAGGTGAATAATGGAATGAGAAGGGATTGTAGAGATTGGGATGTAAGGTACTTGACCACGTCCACAATAGGTTCTTGTGACAAGTGTGATTAAAATGATCAGCATACCTATTCATCCAAGTTCAAACCAAGTCCATACCATGAACAGTGACCTTGCATTAATGTGTTCCATTTTGCCAACCACCATGAGTCCACAACCACCTCAAAGAACAATCATCACTTCAAAAAGAGAAGAAAAGAGAAGAAGGAAGGAAACGCCTTAGTTAGAGGGGTGCCTTCAAGCATGGGTAACATGTCTTTTCAACCCCATAACTAGTGCTTGTAGCCCATTATTGTTTCTAAGGGGTGTGCTTTGAATTTCCATCATTGTTTATTATTATTTTTTATCTTTTTCCTCTTTGTCTTTTTTTTGGATAGGAACCACACCATGCAAAGACAGAGCTTCCTTTTTATTGGTAGATGGGGGAGTGATGATACATTCCAAGAGAAGTTATAAATCACATGAAGGAAGTCAAGAAGGGAACCTAACAAGTCCCCTTAAGTTCACACCCTTTGCCATACACACTTGGTCATTCCCTCTTTCTTCGAGGTATAATGATCATTGATTAATTTTAGTTTCATAAAAGAAGAACCAAATTGTTTCCATGAAAAAGACCTTTTATTCAAAGAACTGGAGGGATGGATGAGGTGGTCTCACTGCTTTACACAATTATTTACCCAATCATCTTAATATCAGAGCACAAAAAATCCAACACATAGCATTGACTTCTGTATCATCACTTGGAAATTTGATTGATAAAAACATAAAATACATTCATAAAACAAAAAAGAGAATGACTCAAGAAAAGAGAAAAATAGAAAGAAAATAAAAATATTAAGAAATGGAAAACATATGAAGAATTGGAAAATTCCAAAACCAATAAGCAAATCAGTTACTTCTATACATCTTTAAAATATTTTTATATTCTCATTTTCAAGCCATTAGGTGTCTTTTGGTTTAGTGGCTACTGTGTAGACTAGCTTTTGCTCACACACTTGCTCCTAAACTTTATGGTGGGTTAGTATAGGGGTTCTGTTAATATTTTGAACTTTTGGCCCACTACTGCACCCTTTATTATTATTGGTGATGCATGGATTCTTCTATCGCTTCACAATGATAGGTTTATCGTTTATGTCTTGTGTTGGAGTGATGGTTGTTGGCTTTTTCATATGATTAGAAGACATCATGTTTGTAAGGAAGGTTGTTGCATTATATTGGCCTTGTGTTGGTTCAGGTGATGTAGTAGGTCCATGAGTGTTTTGCCTCAACTTATAGCCTTTCCTTTAGAAGGGACGCTTCTACGTTGCAATTGAGATCTACTAGCATTCTCATTTATGTGTATGTTCATAGCATAAGTGGCATTCTCTCGTTGATGTTGTGATGTTGAACCTTCATGTGTTATTGGAGGTGACATATGATGAAGGTGAGTATGAAAATATTAAGGATATGATGCACAGTGAGAGATGTGAGGTGGTGATCTTGTATAAGATGTTGTGGGATAATGATATTTTGGAGAGTGGGAGTAGTGATTTGAAGTAGAGGAAGTAAAACTAGTTGGTGAAATAGGGTGTTGAACATAATATCCATATAGGTTTGATTGGTAGGAAGGATAGGGCTAATTTGGTGGTGGCCTCCCCCATGACTATGGTTATTGCCACTACGGTTGATGCTAGTGCTGAGGCTAGTAATAAGTCCCCCCTAAGATAGTATGGTTGGTTTTGGGGTTCTTTGAAATTACTATATGGAAGAGGAAATCTCTTAGGCATGTACTTCTGTACAAACTTTAGATTTAACGCCCCTACCCAGCTCTTATGTAGATGCAACAAGATCGGGCAATGGCCCTTCGAATGGTCATATATGCAAATGTCACATCCATTATCTTCATCTGTGGTTAAGTCTATAGCCTCACTTTCTTTAGCCATGTTTCATATTTTCCAATAAGTTTTCCTAGCATTTCTTGGTTCTTTTTCCTCCTTTTGTTGTGATTGATTGATTTACTTTGTGTCACTCTCTCCTCTATGGTTTTTACAAAAGTTTTAACTTTCTTGTTCATCAATTCTGATATCTTATCCAACTTTGCTTCAAGATCAACAAGAGAATTTTTTATTGGCAAGGTTCATTGTAAAATCATCTCATCGAGAGCTACCTCCTTTTCCTCATCATAGATATGGACCCTTTTCTTTTGAAGAGTTGGATCCCAGTTGTTTTCCTCAACATTCTCCCATTTTCATAGCTCTCCTTCTTCTTTTGCCACATGCTCAATCAACTCTCAAATCTAATGGGTTCATAGCTCATATAATTGACTTGGAGCATACGTCCCAAGGGTCTCCTTTGTTTTATTACGAAGCCCATCAATGATGTGGAAAAGTTGTCTTTCGTCAGAGAAATCATGGCTAGGACATCTATGTAGTAGTGAATAGTATCTATCCAAGGCCACATCCAAGGGTTCATGATTTTCTTGCTTCCACTCTTGGATTTGTCTCCTTAGGTTGGACATCGTTGCATAGGTTTGGTATTTTTCATTAAAATTTTCCAACAATGTGGACCAGCATCAAGTTGAATTTGGTTTCAATGATCAATACCACACTTAGGCTCTATTAATTAATGTCCTAGGAAAGAGCTTAAGCTTTCACCACCTACTTTCAATGTTGTATGAGGCATAAGCATCATGGAAGGCTTGTAGATGATGTTGTGGATCTGAATCGTAGCCTCCCACAAATTTAGGAATATTATTTATATCAAGCCTAGCTAAGTGACTATCCCTATGATGCCTGTTAGGTATCTTAACTACCTCCATGATCTGCATTAGGCTCTTAGTGGCCAACTAGGGTTCATTGTCATCAGACATGTTGTAATGAAAATTTCTATTTCTATCCATTTGATTGTGATGATCTTGTCTATGCTCATGGTGATGTCTTTGGTTTTGTCCTTGGGTTTGATTTCTATCTTTGTCTTGACCTCGCAGTGGAGCTCTATCTCTATACTTACATTCATCTTCATTAGAATTATACATTGAAGAGGAAGAGGAAGATGAAGAATTGGGAGAATCACCATGGCTTTTATAGTTCTCTCTATGGTCCCTTGATTTATCTTGTCTAGGTTTAGAGGAGGTCCTAGGCCTTGAGGCCCTCCTTGATCTAGGACTTACTCCATCTCCTCTATGATTGTCTACACTAGTTGAATGTAGTCTTTGAGTGTAGTAAGGATCTAAATGAGCATAGGAAACCCCTGTTTGAGGTTGTTCACTCCAATTTTCCTTAGTATATATCCTATCATTTCTCTTATAAGTATTCTCATCATACAATGCATTATTGATCCTATGTGAAGAAGACATGGTTTTGTCTAATAATGTGTGTGATTTAAAATATTAATGTTTTCTAAGATATAGATCATTAATACCTTTAGAGAAATTGTGTATAATATAACTAATCTAGATAACTAGCACCATCCCTGAAAATGGTGCCAATGATGAGTGGCAAGGTACCCCTAGGCCCAACCATACAAATCACAAGCATTCACACATGATCCGGTCAAATTTTGTGGATGCGACTAGTTGTTACATCTAGATCACTATGTCTTGATCACAATTCATTGTCTTCCCACTTATACTAGTGGTAGCTTTGTCACGTATGATTTAGTTCGAAGTGAGACATGATTTTTATTATTTTATATTTTATTGTTCTATGATTAACAATAGATTGAAACTCAATTTATAATCAATTCAACTAATCTATTTGCTAACTAATAATCAAATACCCTAACATAAGTATCTAATCCCACTTCCCATGCACATCTTGAATACATATAATGTTGCTGGGTTACCAAACGTTAAGTGTTGCTAGGATTACCAAGAGTCATACGCATGCTCGAAGCGATTGTACTTATGTGCTTGATTAATTAACATGCATTAAAATGTAAATATTAACTAAGTACATGAAAAGTAAATTGCATGAAAAGTAAATCTAATCTAAGTCAAAGTGTTGCAATGAATAAGAATCAATCTCAATCTTATTTCCATTCATGGAATATGTTCAAGTACATTGCCACTCAAATAAGACTCCATACAACTAACTCAGATCCGCTTTGTGGGTACTCACTGACTGTTCTATAAGATTATGGAGTAAAACAACAAGAGTTCAGCTACTCCATTGAAAAAACTATGCAAAACTATTACCCAAGCCATGCACCCAAGCACTATATTTACATGCCTACACATACACCCCAATATTGGATATCCAATAACGCATCTAGGGGCTTGCTATCGAGTATCTGATATCAGGGCTCAGATATTTGATATCGGAGCTAGGAAAATCATGACTCATCATTTAGCTAAGATGTTTTCTATTATAATTTTTTGGAAGAGCCATTTTTTTAAAGGAATATCCTCTACAACATCATTACATGACTAAAGTCATAATTTTCCTTAATGCAACCATCCATTTTCTTGTGTACCATTCATTATCTCCTTAGCATAATTAACTTCCTCCATGTGACTTATGAGTATAAGCAATAAATTGACAAAGGACTTCAACTTCAAGGAGAGGTAAATTTTATTTTAAAAGTAAGATATCATAAGAAGTCTACATTTTCACTTGAAATTCACATACAAGAAACTGTTTTTGAACATGCTCTAATTTTTTTCTAATTATGTGTGGGAAAAGAAGGTCCCCAAGTAACACACCCATATAATAATATAAGTTGGATAAGATTGCAAAAAACTTTTCTTCTAATCTCCCACACCAAAATTTGTTTCCTACTGCAATTATTTCTTAAATCAAATACAGCTCACATGCCACTTGAAACACTTTGTTCAATAAGTGTATTTTAACTATAATTATTGGCAAATTCAACTCTCAAACATTTATAAGATTTACATATATCAAGACTTTTTCTTCAAAGAAAAATTATAATTTCTCTGTCTGGTACCATAAACTAGAATTTTAGTCTTATTAATACTAACTTTCATTCCAAAATGGTTGCAGCAGTCATGGAGAATTTGAAGCATATAATATAATCTTGTATCTGATTTTGTAATAAAGGCCACATCATCTGCAAAGAGAAGCATGTTCAAAAATAATCCATTCATTGACATATCATTATTAGAGACATTTTTTAGCCATTCCTCCAATTCATCTATAAATATGCCAAATAGAGTAGGGGACAAAGAATAACCTTGTTTAACTCTAATTAAGTTATTAATAGTTGTTTCTTTTCTAATAAGATTATCTTCAATAAGAATGTTAACTATCTCATAGATTCTTTTAGCAGCAAAAAGGAGATCTTGTGGAATGTTAATGTTATCCAATCTATTCCAAAGTTTATCTTAAGCAACAAAGTCATAAGCCTTGAAGAAATCAATAAAACAAATAAAAGTTATATAGTTGGTCCTTTTTGTTCTTTCTACATAATAATGCAAAGTTATTAGATGGTCTAAAGTAGAGTGAATCCTCGTGAAGCTTACTTGTGAACGACCATAAAGACTATGCATTTCTACTCATTAACTAATTTTAATATCCAAAATAGTACCCAAAAGCTTAGTAAAAACTATATTGATTATAATTAATTTGTTGATGAAGTAAAGTCGATTAGCTATGTCAATAAGCATGCATCGATGCAACCTTGTCAATTTATCCCTATCAACGCATGGTCACAGCCATGGACACAAATGCATTAACACTAATTAAGTCAAGCCTATATAAATGTGCCTACCAACTGCATTTATGGAGCATTAAGTCCATAGTGTAGGGAAGCTCTTGTAGTTTGTTGTTTCTAAAGTTAGAATGTTTTCCATTTGAGTGCTTGCAAGGTGAATTAAGAGATTGTATAGATTTTTATTTGAGCATCATGTACCTAAATATTTTGATGTGGACAACAATAAAGATGAGATTTTTGATAATCATTGCAACACTTAGATTAGCTTAATCTCTCTTATCAGCATTTTACATTCTATGTTATAATAATTAAAAGTAATTAATCATGGAAACATAAATATGTCCACTTCAATCATAACATACAATGCTTGGTAATCCTAGTAGTGATCATTCGATATGCCTAATAATCATCGCTTGGTAACCTAGTAGTGTTAGTATTAGTTTAGATTAAAAGCAGAAGATGGGAATGACTACTTATGTTAGGATAGTTAGCCTTTAGAGTAATTAGGTAGTTAAAAGAGGTAATACTTAATTCTTTATCTTTCCACATAGCACTTAAGATAAAAATATATAAAAATATAAACAAAAATAAATATCATATACCTTAACTCACACTTAATCAAATGTAAGAGCATACACAAGTGAGAGTTAGGAAGATAATAATCACATGACCCTTAGGTTCATAATCTTTGTCTATATGTGAACTTAAGAAGTATGTCCACAGAATTCAACTAGATCACTAGTGCATACTTGTAATTCATATGGTTGGATGTAGGGTATATTTGTTGCTCATCAATGGTGCCATTGCTAAGTGTTTATGCTAGAAATCTTGGTTGCTAGAATGTGAAAACAAAAAGATCTAAGTGCTGAAATAGTCTTAACCTTGAATCCCAAGGACCTCTAGAAAACAAGACTTAGGGTGCCCTCGATGGTCTTGCCGATCACCCAGAGACATATAGAATGTAAAATGGAAATGGTTTTGGAATCATGAACGTGACTAGAAATGTAGACAGAAATGGCCTACTAAAAACGGAAACATAAATGGAAATGTTCTACTAAAAATGGGAACATAAATAGAAATGGCCTACTAAAAAAAGAAATGGAAATGGAATTGCAGTTACAAAAATAAGTGCAAAAATGGAAATGAAAACCAAAACTTGCACAGCATGAAGAACCAAATTTATAAAAAATTGTAAAGGAATTGGGTTCATCATGTACAAGTTTGTGCCAAGGGCATTGGAAGTTACTTGCCAAAGCTTGAAGTCCATTGGAGAAGGCTACCTCCACAGTCCAGTTTCTTTCTAGTTCTAACCTACTACAACTTTTTATTAGTTTTCACCAAATATACAATGTGGGAATAGGATTGGATTTACACTTTCAATGCAATGGAAATTACATGGGGGTCTCTACGCTCTGTATAATCAGTTTCTACTACTAAAAGTATAGTTGGGTTGTAAATGGGTTTGATGGATGATGGAAGTGTTTACTAAAACTGGAAAAGTGGTATTATTGTCAATGGTTATGCCAACACAAAGTGCTGAGAGTGCCAACGAGCATTGGAATGCCAAGAGTTTGAAACCATAAAATGGTGTTGGAATTTGGTATTTATAAGATAGGGTTTTCATTTTTGGGAATACCATTAATTGTCATTGATTACTAACAAATCAGTGTTGATTATTGGTTTATGATGATCACTACTACCCACAAAAACCCATCCATTTACCATAAATAGTAAATGTACTTTCATGACTACGTTGGCACCATTCTTACTATGTTGGCCATCATGGACTACGTTGAAGGTGGTGGAAATGGAAAAAGTCATGAAAAATGGAAAGATGGACAGAAACTATAGAAATGGTGGAATCTATTGAAAAGTGCCATGCCTGGTGAAGAATGCTATCTATGTTGGCTATTGTTGACTTGGGATGATTAGGCTAGCTATTGTTGGAAAAATAAAAATTCCAAAAATCCCAACATGCCACTTTTATTGGGTCTTGGTGGTGACTACGCTAGCTCTTATGACTACTAAAAGCGTAGTTACTATGATTACTGAAAATGTAGTTATTGTGACTACTAAAAATGTAGTTTCAGTGACTACTGAAAATGGCTCCAGTGTAGTTGGGACTATACCCCTACAAAAACCCATCAAAATGATATTTTTAGTGAATCTAAAGGTGTTTTTGATCTTCCCAAGCCCAAATATGAACATGGGGCACACTTTTCTACTTGGGAAGCAAGGAAATAACAACTTTTGAAGCATTTTTTAGCCTCCATTAGTTGAAGTATGCAAGATTGTAGCTTAGGGACTACATATCTCATATTTATAATGAATCCTTACCACAAGTTGGGGAAATAAAGGTTGCAACATGAAATTTGGTGTTGTTTCATTGATCCATCTTTGCTAATTTTTGGAGGATTGACCTAAGAGACATCAACAAAGAATACAGAACATCATTACAAGTCCACCACCAACTACTCCTCTCCATCCTTGATCGAATAGTGTCGAACCATGCCCAAGAGTACATGTGATGATGGGGGAAGATTATGATGGTGACATGGTAGTGAGGTTGTATGGAAATGGTCATGGAGATTAATAATGCATCCTAATTGTTGGCATCATGGCTACAATGTGGCACTAACACGTTGGTTAATCTATAAACCTTGGCATTTCGTACATTGAGGTGTGGTTCACTCAGCAAATGCATTTGAGGAACCAACACCTCACTCCAAAATTTCTTTGGCTACTAGGCTCCTCTCCTTGCATGTTTGGAGTAATTAATCTATCCTTTAGGCTTCATTGGCCATTTTCCTTCTTGGAAATTTGCTTTCCCCATTTTTTTGTGAGGTGAAACCTTCATCAAGTTTCTTTGCCAAAGCTATTCTTGATTTGGTTTTCCCACTAAGTGAGGTGTGTTACACTTGATGGATTAGATGGTTTCCCATTGAATGAAGTGTGTTAAATTCAATGTACCTCATGGTGAAGCATGACAAAGGAATGTTCTATGGCCATAGTGCATGAATGTCAAACATTCATCAACATTATCATCCAAGGTAAGGAAGGTTATAATCGAGGCTATGAGGCTGGGATTAAGGGAAGGATAATGAAAATGATGTGGAACAAGTATTTTTGGTATGGCAAGATAACTCATCGAATCTTGCACATCAAGGTCACATGGTGGCTTGCTACCATGATGACTTTCACCTCTACGATGACTCCAGGCTTTATCCTGCAAATACAAGTCTAAGAGGACAAGAAAACCAAGCAAAGAGATCATGTTGTTACAATGAAATACATAAGGCCATGTAGAACAATCAACAAACCCAGTCACCAGAGGTTACATGCATTGTCATTTTAAGGCCCTGGTAGCCCATGGTGCTAGTTTAAGGTCTTAGTATACCATGGTACCAATTTAAGGCCTTGATAGGCCATGTTGCCAGTTTAAGAACTTGGTTGACCATGGTTGCACTAGTTTTAGGCCCTAGTAGGCCATGGAAAGTAGGATCACTTATTGGTTGTTGTTAACTACATGTAGTAGAGCTTTAGATAAGAATGATTAACCAAATTGGCCAACCCATTACCATCCATGTCTACAATTCTAAATGCACCATTTTCGTAGCCTTAGTGACTAAGAAAGACCCTTCCTAGTTGGCTGAGAATTTATCTACATGTTCACAAATAGCTTTGAGAACTAGATCATCTTCCTTGATCTTTCACTTGGTTAAGTCATGGTGATCTTACTGCTTCTACCTCTCTTGATTCAACTCAACGTGAGCAAGTGCTTGCACATGTTGGTACTCTACTGAGTCCAGCTCCATGGTATGTAGCTCCTTACTCTATTCATCATTGATGAAGTTGTATAGGGCCACTCAAAGTGATGGTACATGTAATTCAAGAGGTAAAGCAACTTTAGAACCATAAACAAGGTTGTACGGGTTACATCTATTGCAGTATGGTATGTTGTTATGTCTGCTCAAAGTGCATGGACAAGTTGCTAATCCCACTTGCGTTTACTATTGTTAAGCATTTTCTTAAGCAAGTTGATGATGGCATTGTTGCTTGCTTCGGCTTGTCCATTGGCTTGAGGAAAATAAGGTGATGAGAAAGAGTGCTTAATGCCTAGGTTGTGATAGAAATTTTCCATTTCTTAGCTACCAAAATAGGCTACTATATTATTCAAGATGAATCTACAAGCTTGTTTATATGTAGTCTTCCTTGGGGGAATAGCCTCAACCCACTTAGTAAAGTATTTAGTTGTGGTAATGATGAAGCTATGCCCTGAGGAAGACTTAGGCATTATAGATCCAATGATATCCAACCCCCATCATTCAAATGGCTAGGTTTTTTGAGTAGTGTGTAACTTAGTTGGTGGTACATGTATGAGATTGTTATGTTGTTGGCACATGTGATAATTTTTAACCTTCTATAGGTAGTCGTTATCCATATATGGCTAATAATAACCTAACCATCTAATTTTGGTGGCCATGGTTCTAGGTCCTATATGTCCACCACAAACACCCTTGTAAACTTGCTCTAGGACTATTCTAGCTTTGGTTCTACCCAAGCATTTTAAAAATATGTCATCATAGAATCATCAACATAATGTGTTATCACTGACAATGACATATTGTTTTGACCATTTACATACAATGTCATTTTGAGCATTAGTTAGGCCTTGTGAAGATTCATCATGTATAAGGTAAACCTTGGTATCACCATACCATTCCTTTGCAAGAGCAGTATGAACTATGGCTACAANGATTATCAACTGCTTAATTCCTAGTTCACATACTATCATCATCCCCCTAATCAAACCTTCATGCTCTGCTATATTGTTGGTGCATGGAAACTCAAAATGATATGTGAAGGATCAAATTTCACCATATGGGAATGTTATGATGGTAGTAGCACTAGCCCCATGGGCATTGAAACTTCGTCAAAATGCATGACTACCTTGTAATCCTTGGTTACTTGGGTAATAGTGTTGACATGTTCATCAAGAAACTTGGGATCTATGGTTGCTTGGTCATCAATAGGTGAAATAGTAAGTTGTATGGCTATAGCTTCACCTTTTGTTGAGGACTAGGAGATGTAATGAAGATCAAACTCTACTATTATGGCTTTCCATCGAGCTATACAGCTACTTTTGTACATATTGTTAGTTATGGCTCTAAGCATGTTATCTTTGCAAATGATGTTGACCTGGATCCTAAAGAGGTAGTGTCTTCACTTCTTCAATGACAATATTAATGCTAAACAATACTTCTCCACTTTAGTATATCATGTTTCATGGGTGAATAATGCATGGCTAAGGTAGTATACTGACATCTCTACTTCATCATCATGTTTTTTATAGAGTAGAGAGGCAATGGACGTATCAGAGGTAGCAAGGTAGATGTAAAATAGTTTACCCTTTTGTGGAGGATAGATTGTCGATAGTTGTGCCAAATTTTGCTTAAGGGTTTTAAAGGCTTCTTGGCATTAAGCCTTTCATTCATAGTGAACTCCTTTCTTAAGCAAGTGTCGCACGGATTACAACTTATTCATAACCCTAGCAACAAACCTACAAATAAATTGTAATCTATCTTGTAGTCCCCGAAGCTTCTTAAGGTTAGTTGGTGTTGCCAAGTTGAAGATGGCCTTAATCGTATCAGCATCGACATGTATCCCTACTTTCAATACTACAAAGCTAAGCATCTTACTAGTTTTGACACCAAAGACTCACTTCTTAGGATTAAGTCTAAGTTCAAACTTAAGAAATCATTTAAGTATAAGGTCTAGGTCATCAACATGGTTACTTGCCACTTTGGACTTCACAACTATATTGTCTATGTAATCATTGAGTAATCCTAATGTGTAGTTACTAAAAATATATGTCATAACCCTTTGATACGTTGCTCTTGCTTTCTTAAGGTCAAAAGGCATCATGGTATAGCAAAAGGTATCCCAAGGAGTCATGAAGATCATACTAAGTTGGTGCTCTAGGTTGATCCTTGATGAGACGCGATATTGCATAGGCCGTGATATCGCGTACACAATATCACGGCAGTCACGATATCATGTCGTCCCCTACAATATCGCATACAAGATATCGCGGTCCACCGCCAAGTCTATAAATAAGAGGTGGCTTTTCCTTGTTTCATCATCCTGGGCTAGAAGTACGGAAACTCTGGCAGTTTGATCACTCCAGAGATAGAATATTTCCATGTGCCCATAGTAGGAGTCCTAAAGTGAACGGATCTTTATTCGAGCAACATTGTACCTGAACACAAGTTGTGTATGGAAATAAAGACAAACTTCCTAGATAAACCTTGTAGTGCATGGAATAGGATTTTATTTATTGCTTTCTCTCTCACCCTTAAACTCCTAGAATGCGGAATGAGTACGACTTGATTACGAGCATCTAAGGATGTGTACGGATAATTAAGGAATTGGCTGCTCATCGCAACGCAGTATGAGTACAACTTGATTACGAGCATCTAAGTGTGACTACTTGGTAACCTAGTGGCATATCCAGGATCTGTGCTTGGTAATCCCAGTGGTAGTCATGCACTAAGATGTGTACGGTTAGTCAAGGAATTGGCTGCTCATCGCACTTAGGCTAGAT
>MNCI01026431.1:266607-347549 GCA_015680685.1 Gnetum montanum | reverse complement strand
GATGAGCAGCCGATTCCTTGACTAACCGTACACATCTTAGTGCACGACTACCACTAGGATTACCAAGCGCAGATCCTAGATATGCCACTGGGTTACCAAGTACTCACACTTAGATGCTTGTAATCAAGTCGTACTCATATTGCGTTGCGATGAGTAGCTGATTCCTTAACTATCCATATACATCCTTAGATGCTCGTAATCAAGTCATACTCATTCCGCATTCTAGGAGTTTAAGGGTGAGAGAGAAAGTAATAAATAAAATCCTATTTCATGCACTATAAGGTTTATCTAGGAAGTTCATCTTTATTGCCATACATAACTTGTGTTCAGGTACAATGTTGCTCGAATAAAGATCCATTCACTTTAGGACTCCTACTGCAGGCACATGGAAAATATTCTATCTCTGGAGTGATCAAACTACCAGAGTTTCCGTACTTCTAGCCCAGGATGATGAAATAAGGGAAAGCCGCCTCTTATTTATAGCCTTGGCGATGGACCGCGATATCGTGTACGTGATATCGTAGGGGACGACGTGATATTGCAATTGCTACGATATCGCATATGAAATATCGTGGCTGATGCGATATCACGTCTCATCAATCCTAATTTGGTTATATTCCAAAAATCCTACCATAAAGGACAATAAGACATGCTAGCCATAGTATCAATGAGTTGATCAAGACTAAGTAAAGGAAAGTCATCCTTAATGGTTGCCTTATTTAGGTCTTGGAAATCGATGTAGATATGGATACTCCCATTTTTCCTAGGGACTACCACTATGTTGGATACCCAATCTTCATAGTCAATAGCTCTAATGAAACCGTCTTGGTATAGCTTTGTGAGTTCATCATGAATTTCCAAGGCTAAATCTAGTTTAATCTTGTGCACTTTCTTCTTAACTAGTCTAATGCTAGGATCAAGTATGATGTTGTGTTGGACTAACCGTGGGTCTAGGCTTAGCATATCTTCATATGACTAGGCAAAGGCCTTAATGTTATCTTATAGGACCTTGGTGATGTCTTCAGCCTATTGAGGTTATAGTGAGGAACTTAGTTTAAGGGTTTTCTCCTTATTACTATGTGTTGTGATAGGAACCTTAGCAAGAAAGTCTTCAGTAATGTCACCAGCCTCTAGATCAAGGATTTTAACTAGGTTTTTGGGCCACTCTAAAGGTTTTTTAATTGAGGCTATGTGGTTGACAAGACTCTCAGGCTCAAGATCTAGACAATCAAGATATATACATTGTTCCACATCACCATAATGTCCACTCAAGCTCAAAGTAAGGCAATTTGCTTCCAAGTGCTCATGCATCAATCTTACATATCAACCATAAGCACATTAAGTGACACTTGGGTAAAAATGAGAAAACAATGCTAAAACAATATAAAATACTTTAGTAAACATGTAAACATATGTTATTCCAATGACAAATAAAAATGAAAATAAGGTCAACCAAGGCTATAAGAGATAAATAATGATCAATGATACTAAACAAAGGCTATATGAGGTCACTCGAGGGCCATAATAAAGAAAATAAAGTAAACATGGTAAACCATGAAGTCATATGGAGGCCATATAAAGTTAATTAATGAGAAAGAAGGCCAATGATGCAAAACAAGGCCAATACAAGGTTAATAGAATGAATAACATATGGCAAAAATTGGCTGATACTAGTTAGACAAGGTTAGATTTTGCTAGTTTTAGGCCTTAGTGGGCCATCGTATGGGGCTACAAGCTTGTCGGGAGAGTTAGCGCACATGAGAGGGTCATTTAAGGGTTATTTTAAAGTAAAAAATGGTACTTTTGTTGGGACTATGTTGGGCCCTACTAGTGACTATGCTAGCCTAGTGTAGTCCTGCCTTCTTCCAGCGTAGTTAACACTCAAGGGTAATTTCCCAAGCTTGGTACAGTCATTCTTAGGCTTTCAGTGGTTTAAAAAGCTAGCAAAAGGGGTAGGTATTGAAGATTGACAAGTTTTAGCATCATTTTGGCTCCCAAAAAGTTAAAAAAAACTTGTTTCTTGTGATGACTATGGTAGGCTACTAGGCCCCAACATAGTCATAAGGGGATGAATGAGTTTATGAGATTTCCAAGGCTAAAATGAGGTGGAATCTACAATTGGGAGACATGGGAGTAAGGTTCTAGTTATTCTGGGTCAATTTTAGATCATTTTGAATGGCTTACCATCAGTTTTCATTATCACATTTTTCTTCCCAAGTGAGACTACGTTGGCCTAGCATAGTCCTTAGCTTCCTTAGCATAGTATCACATGGAAAATGGATTTTGGCTAGTTTCAGGGCTTGATCAACTTCCTAATAGGGTTATAGGATCACTGGTGTCACTAGCTTGGGTTTTGATGTAGAAATTGCCAGTTTTCATGCTTGTTTGGGCCTTACTTCCCAAAATACCAAGGGACTACGCTAGGCATGTAGTTCCCAACGTAGTCATGGATTCTAGATAGAAAAGGGTTGAAAAAGCATGAATTTTGGCTTCTTTCCCAAGGTTTTAGGGTTTATACATGCTCCAGCAAGGTTTTAGGCCTTTTCAGGAGTTAATTTGGGTAGTTCTATAGCTATTTTGGCCATCTAATAAATGGACTATGCTAGGCCTAGGAGTGACTATGCTGCCTAGTGTAGTCCTAGTCTTCTCCAACATAGTTGCATTCAAAAAGTTGCAGAAACTAAGTTTTATTGCTGAAACTGACTCTAGCAGTGTTCCAAGACTTCCAAAAAATAGGTTCTGAGTTATTTTTGGCAATTTTTGGAGTAGTTTAGGTGGACTACATTGGGCTTGGATAGGAACTATGCTAACCCATGATTATCTCAAGCTCTTGTTAGTATAGTGAGCTTGAAAAATGAAACAACAAACTTTTACTACTCAGAATTGTCTCTAGTGAGCCAAAGGACTCCTAGAAGTGTGCTTTGAGCAATTTTGGACAAGTTTTGATCAATTTTATGGGGACTATGCTAGGTTTTTAGGGGGACTATGCTAGCCTAGTGTAATCCCAACCCATTCTCAATGTAGTGAGGTTTTAAGGATCAGAAATGATGAGAGAAGTTGGGCTCCATGGCTAGACAAGCTCTATTAATGTATTAGGCTTGACTAGAAGAGGATTTGGTGTTTTTTTGATCAACATTGGACAATTTAGTATGGACTATGCCAGGGTTTGAGAGGGACACACTAGCTCAACATAGTCCCAATCCCTCCTCAATGTAGTCATGGTGAAAGAGTTCAAAATGATGAATTTCACCTCAAATGCAAGGTTTGATGATCCTAATGTGTTCTGATAAGGACATTTAGTTGAAAAAGGGTGCTTTATTACTTGTTTTAGAAGTCAAAATGTGGACTACGTTGGGCCTGAATTGGAACTATGCTAGCCTACCATAGTCCAAACTTCCCATTAGCGTAGTATAGGCTTGGGATGGTTGGTAGAAGTTTTCATGATTGATAGGGGTTATAATAAGGTTGTAGGATTAGCTGGCATTAAACTTAGGTCATTTTTATCAATTTTTCTTCTAATTTTGAGAGACTACACTGAGCTTGGAGTGGAACTATGCTGGCCTAGTGTAGTCCCAATCTCTGTTCAGCATAGGTAGGATGGACATGAGGAAAAGTGATGAAAAATACTAGTTTTGGAGTCTAAAAAGCTTACAGATAGTTTTAGGATTTACTGACATTGAGTCTAAGTTAATCTTGAGCAATTTTGTCTAGTTTTTCATGGACTACGCTAGGCCTAGAGAGGGACTACACTGGCCCAATGTAGTCCCCAACTTGCCTCAACTTAGTCAAGGTGAAAGTGGCTAGAAATGATGAGAAATGAAAGTTTTGAAGTCACATGGGCTTGGGCAAGGTCTTTGGGGTTTTTTCGATAGTAGTTCAAGTTATTTTGACAGGTTTTTAGTTATTTTTGAAGGACTACGCTAGCCCTGGAGAGGGACTATGTTAGCCTAGTGTAGTCCTCATCTCCTTTAGTGTAGTCCCATTTTGGAAGGTTCAAAATATTGAAAGAAATTACAAGTTCTATGGTCAAGTGACTTCAAATGGTCTACCAAGATTTTTAGGTGTCAACTTGCATTTTTTTGATATTTTTTGTAATTTTTTTAGGGAACTATGCTAGGCCTAGAGTCAGGCTACACTAACCTAACATAGTCCTCATCACCTCCAATGTAGTCCAAGTTGGTGGGGTTAAAAATCATAACAAATGCAAGTTATGAGGTCACAGAGGCTTGGGTAGGCTTCTCAGGCTTGTTGACAGTAATCCTAGGCCACTTGGGATGGTTTTTAATAGTTTTTGAGGGTTTATGCTGGGCCCTAGCAAGGGACTATGTTGCCCTAGCATAGTCCTCCTTCCCTCTTAGCATAGTCCAATTTGGAGTGGCCAAAAATAATGAAAAATGACATGATTTGACACTAAAATGGTTTGGACAAGGCTTTAAGGTCAATCAAAGGTAACTTTAGGTCTTTTCTAGTAAGTTTTCATCAATTTTTGGAGGACTACATTGGACTTTAGAGGGGACTACACTAGCCCAACATATCCCCAAGTTCCACTTAGTGTAGTTAATGTGGAATGACCAAAATTGGTGGAAAATGCAAGTTTTTAGAGTCAAACTAGCTAAGACAGGATGTTAGGATTTCGTTAGAGTCAAATTTCATGGTCTTTGGTGTGTTTAGACAGCTTCAGACTACATTGCACCCTAGGTAGGGACTATGTTCGCCTAATGTAGTCCTATTCCCCTCTCAGTGTAGCCATGCTTAAAACTACTAAATTGTGGACAAAAAGTAGGTTTCATGGTCATATAGCCCTAAATTAGGGTTTTGGAATTGACCAAGGTCAAGTTTCATGATCTCTGGTGTTTCTTGATAGTTTTAATGGGATTACACTCATCCCTAGGTAAGGACTATGCTAGCCCAGCATAGTCCTAACTCCCTATCTAGCATAGTCCAACTTTTGGCATGAGAAGTGACAAAAATGATAACATTTGACCCAGTTTGGTTCTAGAAGTTGAGTTGGAGTTTATACATGATGGGTTTTTGGGTGGACTACATTTGGCAGTCATTTGGACTACATTGGCCTAGTTTAGTCCTCCCAATCCTCAATGTAGTCCCATGTTGAAACATATTTTTGCTAATTTTCTTGAGGTTTTTAGTTGATCAATTGACAATTTGTAGTCATTAGGGATCTTGGAGAAGTGTGAAGACTGAAAGGTAATATTGAAGGTGTGTAATGGTCTGTATGGTGCCTATTGACCCTGGAACCTTAGGAATATGCTAGCCCAATGTAGTGCCTAGTTTCCCCAATGTAGTCATGAGGAAGAAGGAAAAAAGTGGCATCATTTACTATAATCGACCATGTCTCAAGCTTGCAAAAAGCTCAAACTAAGGTTTTAGGAGATGGTTTGTCAATTCAAGGTCAATTGGAGGCTAAATGAACTAGATAGGTTACTTGGGATTACAGGGAAGAAAGATGTGATGTTGGACTATGCTGGGCATTAGCTGGGACTACATTGAGCTAGTGTAGTCCTTCACTTCTCTAATCATAGTCATTAAGGATGGTTAATTCCTAGTACAATTGGATGCCTTTGACTAAGTTTCAGTACTATTGGTAGCTCTGGCCAGGGTTTGGTAAGGTTAGATAGTTAATTTTGGGGCAACTTGGAGGTTGGATGGGCTATTGGAAGCCCATTCCATTTTGGACTATGCTGGCAGTAGTTGGGACTACACTGGCCTAGCATAGTCCTTGGTTCCGTTTTAACATACTCAATAATATCTTATCAAGACCTCTCATACTTGGTCATATTCTTAGGTTGTAGGTGTCCAATACAAGGTTTAGACAGATAAGGTAGAAGCGGTAGTTTTTCTATAACTTTAGGTTGACTACTCTCAGCATAGTCGTGGCTTTTTGTGTCATTTGTAGGAATATCCAACAGGGCTTAGTCAAAATTGGTAAGATTTCTATGCCATAACCTAGTGTAGTCCCTAGCTTCTAATTTTTGAAGCTAAGTTAAGTGAAGCTCTAAAGGAAACCATGGTTTTGGGATGAATGCCTAGGTTTGGGTTGGTTTTAAATAGGAAAACTTTGAAAAATTCATTATTGTTTCTCACTTTTTCCACTGCATCCTAGTTGGAGAGTTTTGCCACCATAATTATTACCTATTGCCCTACTCCAGTGTAGTAGCAACTACTTGTTGACGAATACCAGTGTAGTTCCAATTGTTGGTGTACTATTGTCAACATAGTCACTTAAGGCTTCCCAAGAACCATGTATTTTCTAGATTTCAAGACATGTTTCCATCAATATGGAAAAGAAGATGACTTCTGTCAAGAATCCTATGTTGGAGGAGGTGGATCCCATTGTTGAAAGACTAGTACTTCTACCTCATCCAAGGATTGCAAAAAGCTCCACTACTATTTTTCCTAGGTACCAGTCTCTTACCATTTTTCTACTTTTTTGTGTATTCTGTTTTCTAGGTGTTGTTCCATTTTTCAAATCTAGCTTGTATATTTGTTATTTTTAAATTTTTTGAAAATCCTACTGTATATTTTGGCCATGTTTATTCATTTTCGATGTTACTTGGGCTTTGGATTTTGGTTACATTGAAGTTTAAGTGTTTTTCTCATGATTTTCCTAGGTTTTTGCTTTTTCTGTTCAAAAAAGCAATGTCACTTTTGGATTTTTCTCTAAGAAAATGGTTGGGTTTTTAATTTTTCTAAGGTTATAGGGTTATTATATACTATGTTTTGGTCAATTGGATTTTTGAACCACTCAATTTCACTTAACAAATAATTTTCTATGGCTATTTTTGTCAAGCTGCATCAAGTGGGTTTTCTGTTCTAAGGCTATTTTCTATCTAAGTTGTGTATTTTTTTTCTACAATAAATAGTTAAGAAATTATAAGTTTTATTATTATGGTTTTATATTTTATGATTCAAGAATTCCAATGAATCTTGAATCACTAAATTCGGATGAATTATCTAGTGGTTGTTATGGTCATTCTCGTCTACTTGCATGAAAATGGGTTTCAGCATGATGACCATGGTTAGATCACTTATGTAATTTTTTTAAGATATGGTTAATATTTTTTTGTGATTTCATATTAATGAATTTTAGGTTATTATTTTACAATTCCAACAACTATGGAATCATTGAATTCTTTTGAGCAGTTAATTAGTTATGGTCATTTCCATTTGGTTGTGCAAAATCATGGTTACCAGGTTATTATGCATTTACCCCTATGAATATGGGCAACGTTGAGATTGTAAAAAAAAAACTTTTCTACAATGTCCCATGGTCTTGGAGATATCTTGAGATGTTAGGAAGGGCCTAGAAGTGATTTGGTTCAAAGTAAAAAAAAAATCATATTTTTTTATAAGCATTTTCCTATGGCCATTTTGGTGCTAAGTGTGGAACTCTAGTTGAATCCTAGTTACAAACTTAAGTTCTATGTTGGATTTTTGTCTAAGTGAAAATTTTCAATGTGGAAATTGAGAATTTAGTTCTATATTGTCACTTTTACATTTTTAGTTCTAAATTATCAATTCCATGTTTTCAATTGTAATCAATCATTGTTACAATTTTAGTGCTAAACTGTCATTTTAGGCAAACTGTTTCATATTTTGCCTAAGTGTTTCTTATTACGTTTAATGGTTATAAGGCTATAAGATTTGATGTAGCAGTTTCAATGTTATCTTGCCTATTATTTTTATATTCTTTGTTTAATTCTAGTTTTCAATTTTAGTTTTTGATTTGCATGGTCATAATAGTTGTGTGTTGGATGTTACAGGGCCTTCTTGAAGCCCATCCTTGTGGTCATAGAGATGGTGGGGTTGTTATGTTGTATCCATCTCCCTAGGCCTAACTCCCCAATTCCAGATATGAAGTGGGATCACAATGAGATATGGGTCAGGCCAAGGGCCAAAGACTTCCTCACTTATCTCCTACAAAACTTTAGTATGATGGTTTGATCACACTTGATGACTGAGGCTATAGTGGTGATCATAGAGACCATCCTTCCAAGGTCTTCTAGCTTAATCATCAAGTTCTTGATGGACAAACCTAAATCTTGCATGAAAGGAGCAAAAAATTATGGTACTACTACTATGGGTCACAAATTATCAACAATTTGGGAGATGCTTGAATTTAGTCAATATAATAGGGACAACACTTTAATTATTATTCATCATGCACATACATTGTTTCAAAACTCTCCAAGAATTGTTTGTCACATAGAGGGGTAAGTAAGGTTATCTTTGGTTTATGGTTATGTTATATAGTTCTAAACTTAAGTTATGATAATTTTTTGTTGTTTCACTTATACGTTTAGGATGCATGAGTGGGCCTTAATTAGAGATGACAACCTCTTGCTACTAGCCCACACAACTTTAGAGGTATTCACCAAGAGCCCAAATATGAGGCTTATAGAGTTGGAAAAAATGGAAGGTGATCTTAAAGCTAGCATTAGATGCCATCCTAAGGCTTATACGAGATGCCTAGGGAATGGATTGATGGATAACCAACCCATCTCTTGATGACTTAGACAAAAACCCACCCCCTAGAGCTCCTAAAATGCTTACATCAAATAGGGAAAGTGAGTGTTTTTAGTTTGTTAATTTTAAGTTATTCAAATACTACCATTTTCTAGATATTTTGGCTTTGGTTGTTTAAATAGTTGTATTTTTATTTTAACATAGTTATATTTTTTTTTTTGTCATTTGCTTTACATGATGCACCTATGCTAAGACTAATGGGCTATCCTTTCATTATGTTGCAGAGGCCACTCCATTAGTTGAAGTTACGATTGTCACTTCAAGATGTGCTAAGGAGATCGTAATCCTCCAATTCAGTGAGATGAAATCCTCACAAGACTAGCTATTAGACTATGCCTCTGATGTTATACATGCGAGACTTGTACACATGGGCTTGTTTGACCTCTTCATGGTCCCAGGCCCAATCATTCCTACTACGGAGATGTTGAACATCATTAACTCCTTTAGCCCAAGAAGTTAGGAAGTTCATCACCCAGGTTCAAAGTGTGACTATTATTTTGGATGTTAGTCCATCCACCTTCAGTGACAATTTGGCATTCCAAATGATGGCATGTTAGTTATCGCCAAAGTAGATAGGGAGGTGGATCACCAAGAGGAAGTAGAGAAGTGGCTAAACACTCATCGTGATACCAAGGGATACTCTCTAAAGAAAATCAAGTCATCATTAGTTAGAGAAATGTATCCCTTATTTTGATCCTAGGCATTTCCCACATTGTTATCATAGAGAAAGATCTTGGGTGTGGAGCAAGCTTAGGCATTGAAGCAAGTGTTCTTTGACGATGCTCGATTCAACTGAGTTGCACACTTGGTCTTTGGGATATAGTGGGAGATCCAAAAGCTTCATAACAACCTTACTACAAAGTTCCATGTGCACTTTGCACTATTTGCAGCTTACTTATGGAGGTTTGTGGAGTTCCAAGTGATGAGGAAGGATGGACGATGAATTACCCAAGATCCATCCAACTCACCAAACGTTGGGTGAAGCTCCTTGCTCCAACAACATAGATCTAGGTCCTACTAGAAGCTATTTGTAAATTTTTATCTATCACTATTAAGGGGATTAGTGGTAGGCATTGTATATCCCCTAATAGCATGGGGGCGAAACCTGTCACAATAGCATCTAGCATCAAGAAGGCTTGAAAGCTATGCAAAGAGGCTGAGGGGGTAGCTATGGCCAAGCTTAAGAGGCCTTTGGTTGATCAACTAGCACTAGTGATCGAGGAGCTTGTGAAGAAGCCTAGGTTGACCATCCAACTTAGAGATGTGCACCATGAAGTTAGAGGTATGTCATATCTTGGTTTATTATTTCATTAATTTGTTTTAAAGTTATGGTTCTAAGTTAGTTACATGTTTTTATAGAAAAAAACATGCTAAGTTTTTCTATGTTTTTATGATTGATGTTCTTATAGATAAGCAACAAGAACAGGAAGCCAGGGCCATAGCAACAGTAGCTGAGAAGGAGCGAATGCATTAGAAAGAGGAAGAATTACAATGTTGGGAAGAGAAGACTTTAAAGCATTATGAGGATGATGCATTGTAGAATGATGACTTACCTTCTCTTCCTCCTATGGGCTACTTTGATGCTATGCTAGAGGATCCACAATTAAGTGAACCTTCGATTGCCATATCAGAGGACCTCTCAGGTATGTGTGATCTTTGATTTTTTAAGTGTTGTACATGTTATCTTTCATTGATTCCTGTCTATCTTTGGCTATGGTTGTTGATTAATTACTACAATTTTTGTAGCCCAAGAGCCATAGGTAGAGGCTTCAACTTCTACCTTCCACATGCAACCATGGGTGGAAGCCCTTGAAAAACTTGAATTGATGTAAGTTGTAGCTAAAGATATGATCAGCTGGTTGCAATAGATATCCCCTAAGATTGGTAAGAATTTTAAGTTGTTTTTCCTTTATTATTTTTTATATTTTTTATTTTTATTCAATTTTTATGGTTATGTAGTTTTTGTTACTAAATGGTTTTATTTGTTGGACATTGTTTTATGTTGGTTATAGTGCCTAAACTGAGATGGGATATTAACAAGCTAGTGAAGGTTAACACATTGCCTCATTTACCTTTTGATTTAGAGAATGTCCTACATGGAATATATGAGGATGTCATTGGGTGTGCACTCTCATCTGCTATGTTCCTATGGGAATGCAAATGCTCCAACAAGTTCCTATGGGAACAAGTTATAGCATTAAGGGAGGAGAACAAGAAGCTAAAAGAGGAGGTGACAGACCTCAAGGATTGCAGAGACTTCATAAAAGCCCAAGTGGAGAATAGAGACTCCTTGTGCACTAGGAAAATAACTTGGGCATGTTATTGGAGTGCAATCCAAGATAAGGCTGCCCTTGCTAGGCATGTAGTAGAACAAAAGCTCCAAATCGATCTCATCAACCACAAGGCTAGTGAGTGGAAAGAATACTATGGTTGGGTCCTTAAGTGGAATTGTACATAAAAGAACCACAAATGAATGTACAAAGCCAAATAGGATGCCTACCTTAACTGGCTAAAGGATGAGTCTACAGAGCAATGGAAGCTCGAATTATTCATGATGGACATAAATGTAGAGGAGGTCTATAAGATGTTTGCAATGAACCTAGTTATAGAAAATTCCACTACTTATCATATCACTACCACCTCAAGGGAAGTAAGTATTTCCACGTTCTATCATGAGCTCGCTGCATGGAGTGACATTAACAAGGCTAATATCCTAATGGGTATTGATCTTGGGGATGCGGACTAGGCCAACATGTCTAAAGATGAACTCCTCCACCATCTAGATGTTGGTCTTTAGAGCTTTTCCAAAGAACATGTGGCTTTGGAACCATCTCATGTGTGCTTGCTTTTAGTTTTGGTTTTGTTTTTTTTATCTTATTTAGTTTGTCTTAATGTGTGTTGGTTACTAATTAGCTTTGTTTTGTCATGTTACAGGTACCAAAAGACATCAGCAGCCCTAGTGGTGATGGTGAAGATGATGCTACACCTCCTCAACTAGATGCTCCTTAGTTCCCTTAGTTTCTTTTTAGTTTTAGTTGTTTTTATTTCATGTTGATGATGATGTATGACTAGTGTTAGCCAAAACAGTTTATTTTTTGGATGGTTGATTTGCCTATGACTATGATATTATGAATGTTTTAACTTTAATTTTAATTTTGGGTTATGATGTTATAGCATTATGGTTTTGTTTATGTTATGGTTCTATGTTGTAATCTATGTTTTGGCTATGTTGGCTAGACTTGGTTGTCATGTGATAGAAAGTTAAAACAATTTTGGAACAAAGTCATAACTAAAGTGAAAATGAGATATAAGGTTGTTTGCTAGCTTTAGGCCATGGTGGACCATATGGTATTTGCCAATTTAAGGTCATGGCAGGCCGTGCGGTATTTTGGTAGTTTAAGGCCATGGTGAGCCATGTGGTATTTGCTAGTTTAAGGCTATGAAAAGTTGTGTGGTATTTGCTAGTTTAAGGCCATGGTGGGCCATGTGGTACTTAAAAGAAAATGCATATTTTTTTTTGTTATTTCATGTTTTTTAAATTTTTATGGATTTTTTAGTTTTAAAATTTTTGTGACATTTTTGGCTTTTTTTAAGTAAAGAGAAAAAGGCTTCAATGATAAAATAATGTAAAAAAAAGGTAGAATTTAAGCTATAGGTGAACAAAGAATTCAACATATAGGAAAACAAGGTAACAAAAATAGAAATAAGCAAAGTATAAACTAGGCTATCGAGCTATAAGTACATATAGTTATAGCATTGTAAGTGCATAGGGTTTAAGAAGGATTAGGAGCATATATCACTTGTGTAAGTGTTTCCTAATCTTTGAGATATTGGGAAATGTATATGATCTATTTTGCATGAGTTTATATTCTCCATCTCCTTCACTGAAAATGTCGAAGGGGAGCTCTTCCCATAGCTCATTGATGGGTTTCTCATTGTTCACTTTGGCCTCTTTGGCTCCATCAACCTCTTTGATTTTATGGCCAATGGTAGGAGTTTCTTCCTGAAACTCCACTTTGAACCCATATTCTACATCAACATTGTTAACAGCTATGGGGACCGCACTTTTTCCATGAATAATGAAATCACCTCCATTGTAAGATAAGTGAATTTCTTGGTGAATAGGTGAAGACATAGCCTACAATTGGACCAACCAATGTCTTCCCAAGATGAGGTTGAATCCTAGTGTTTCTTCCACCACCAAGAAATTTGTCATTATAGGGAATTACTCCCCTACCACAAAATCTGGAGAAATGAAACCCTTGAATGCAACCCACAATCTATTAAAGGATTTAACGGCTAAGTTCATCGTATGTTACATTTTTTCTATTAGGCCTAAGCATTCAATGATGGTATAGGGTATGATGTTGGTTACCACTCCATCATCTATATGCATCCTATGTACTTTATATTTCCTAACCTGTATGGCTATAAAGAAAAGCACCTTGATTACTTTACCATTTTGGGGATTTATTTTGACTTCACTATTGCAAAACACCAGCGATGTTGACTTCGATTCCTTAGGTGAAGAGGATACCATGACTTCATGGATAGACGCTTCATTAGTGGGGATGTCTTCACTACTAGGAATGAAGGTTAGCATCTTAACCAATGCTTCATGGTGTGCAGTAGAATTCATGACTAAGTTATACAAGATCAAGGTTGTGTTCTTTTGTTTGAGTATTTGCTTAACTTGTTCCATCGCGTTGAGGTAGTCTTTGTTGTTATTGGTTAATTTTTTGTTCCTGACTTCCTCCATGCACCCCAAAGTATGAACTTCATGCTTGGGTTGTTGTTATGATCTAACTTCTCTCTTTTCTTCTTAAGGTTTTGTTTCCTCCTATGGTTTACTTGTTGAAGCAACTTGAGTTGTAGCAGTCATGGGATTAGATGAAATGGGAGTGGGCTATGGCAGGCCCACTTCCTTCCCTAACCTGGTCTACTTATCAGTGTTGTTCTTGCCTTTCTACATATTCTTCTTCTATTTTTTGTTTGGGGATTTCTTATTATCCTTGGTTGTTTGTGAAGAAGAAGACGTTGCATTGGCCACCATGAGTGGTTGTTGTTCTATTGTTGGGGTAGGTTGTGTTGTAGAGGGCTGGGCCACCCTGATGACAAAAGGCTTCTTAGGACGCATTCGTGATGGTACCCTTACAACAAAAGGGATCTTAAGCTAGCAGAAACTGAAGAGCCCCTTTCATTGCAAGGGGATACTTGAATCATGAATGGCTCACTCGTAAGATTTGATTGTCATCAACATTGAATGTTGATATAATGTACAAATTGTTGTTGGTGTTCAATGGGTCATTATATACATGCATCAACTGGTTTCATGGCCTAACTAGGTTTGAAGTGTTTAATACTAGTTCCACTCTATTAGTCATCTTTTGCATGTCTTCTTTAAGCGCAAGGTAAAAATCGGTATCATGACCCAGAAACTAATGATAATGGTAAAAGTAGTCGAGCTTAAAGTATTTTAGCACTAAAGGGTCATCTTTAGTTGCTCAAGTGGGCCTTTCACTATTTTTCATAACCTATCATGCCTTTTATGGGCAATCTCAGTCAGCTATCTGTACTGGATCCTACCACTCTTTAACAATTGGTCTAGAAGCTCAGAAGGCTTAAGGGGTAACTTAGTATACTTTGATTCACCATTTTATGTGAAGTTGGGCCAAGAAACAATTAATGTAATGGCCCCAAAGGTTGAGGTTGGTTGTCATTTTTGGCAATAGGGACCTTGGATTGGTTAGTCTTTGACCCTTGGTTAGTTGATTTGCTCTCCTTAGTTACAATTGCTACTACTACGTTATTTTGCCTCCCCTTCTGTTTATCTTTACTAGCATGTTATTTCTTATATGCTACATAGGCAAGATCATGGTTAGCTTTTGTGGCATCTTCTATATTTTTAGTCTAGTAAAAGGCTTAACTAAGAGACCGTGGATTGAGGTAATATAATTTTGACTTTATGAAGTCGTTAACTATCCCCTTGAAGATAGATAATAGATGTGTTTCTGTAGTTGGCTCTAGTATATTGTTAAGTAGAGTGTTCCATTGTTGGATGAACTTCTGCACTAGCTTAAGGAGCCCTTGCTTGACTTTCATTAGTTGGTTAAGTGTGGTATCAGGTTTTAAGTTATACTTGAAATCGATAATGAATTGCAAAATTAGTTCATCAAAATAGGATATGGATCTCCTTGGCAAGGCATGGTACTAGTCAAGTTCTTTTCCTACTAAATACATAGGAAATATTCACATAATAGTATGTGGCCACACCTACAACAACAAGCACTCAGAGTAAAAGGTAATCAGGTTAGTGTTTGGATTACCTTTGCCATTATACTTAGTGAACTATGGCATAGGGACACCAAGAGGAAGAGTTAGCTATGGGATTGTAGGACTAATGGGATCATCTTGGTAGAAGCCCATTATCTTTACAATCTAGGATATTAAGACTTTGAGTTTCCTTAACTCTTCCATCAATTCTTGGATCATCTAGAAAGCTTGATTTAGTCCTTGAGGTGTTCTTATCAGTTGTGGGTTTTGGACAAAGGGCTGAGACGTGAGTTGTAATGCTTGTGGTCTTACTATTGGTTGTAATACAGAGGGAATAGGTTGCATCATAACTGTGTTCTATGGGCCAAAATGGAAGAAGGATGTCTGTGTCAGTATCTGAGGCACAAATAGAACAAAGGGGGTGTGTGATCCTTGGGCCGCTTGTGGTTCCATGCCCCACATGGTTGGTCAATAGGTTAGTGGTAGTCAACGCTGACGTCAATAGTACTAACCTAGGCTAGGTCACAAGGGACATGAAAAGATGGAAGAAGGTTAGATGTGGCACTAATTGTGCTTGGTGCATGGTAATGACTAGTATGTGCCCGAACATGATTAGGTATGATGGAGACAAAGGGGGTAGAGGTGGGAACTATGGCCTTGGGAGTTCCTTCTTGGAAGAGTTCCCCTAAAAGGTTTTCAAGCTTAGACTTTGCCTTGAATTCATCTTCCTCCTCTACTTGCCCATCAAAGGTAGCCTTTATGTTGTCTTTGTCAACCTCAATAATGAGGACTAACATGCTAGCATAGATGTCATTAAGGGGTATTTGGTTATAGGGGGAGGGAATATACTCTTTTCCATTATGATGGATGAGCTCAAATTCCCTTTTAGCTTCTACTTCTACTCATGGGATTAGCATGCCAACATGGATCTTAGCACAAATGAAGTTATAGTGCTCTTCATTCCAGGACTTTGCCCCCTATGTCTTAGGGATTGCCTACATTCCATCATGGTTGGGTCTTTAGGATCATAAAATCTTATGTGCTATTGATCAGACCCATTGTTGGTATAGTTGTAAGGCAACTTGGTTGACTATTGAAATGACATGTTGAAAATTGAGTTTTTTGGATTTTTACTATTTTGTCAAAAAATGTAGCAAGTAGGGAATTCTACTAATGTGGTGTACCAAAAATAGAAAGGTAGGGTTGTTGAATGATGAAAATGAAAAATGGAAAAGAGGTTTACTTACTAGATGGAAAATGAATGTCACAGTAGGAACTATGCAAAATGGAATGACAAAAAAAATGACGAAAAACAAAATTGTTGCAACAGGAAAAATTGGTCATTGAAAAACCAAAAGATCTAGCATAGTAGCCTCAACCCTAAATCCTAAGGGCCTCTAAAAAATGGGACTTAGGGTGCCCTAGATGATCTTGTCAATCGCCTAGGGACTTAGAAAACATAAAAGAAAATTGTTGTGGAAACATAAATGGGTTCATATGTGAAATCAAAAATGAAAATGGGAACAAAAATAAAAACATAGATAAATCTAGTTAAAAGGAAATGGGAACAGAATTGTAGTTACAGAAATATATGCAAAAATGAAATGGAAACCAAAAATTTCAAATCATGAATAATCAATTTTATATATAAAAATATAAAAGAATTGGGTTCACAAAGTACAAGTTTATGCGAAGATCTCAAGAAGTTGCTAGCTGAAGCTTGAAGTCCATTGGAGAAGGCTACCTCCATGATCAATTTCTTCCCAGCTCCAGTTTTCTACAACTTTCCTTTGGTTTCCATCAAGTCTGAAAAATGGAAATAGGATTGGTATCACATAAGAGTCTCTATGCTCAGTGTAGTCCTAGTTTCTGCTACCAAATGGCACTATTGGGTGAGGTCGTAATGGCTTATGATGGATGGGAATGGAAAATGGTGTTGCTGCCAGATGATTTTTGAAATGCCAATGTGCTCAGAATTGTTGTATGGAATGCAAAACTACCACAATATAGGTTGCAAAATGTCAAAATTCAAAACTATTCTATGGTATCAATGTTGGATTTTTATAGGGTTAGGGTTGTTGTTTTTAGGCCTATTGTTGACTACAATTAATTACTAATAGATTACTATTGATTGGAGATCTACAATAGCTATTTTTGTTAGCATAGTCTAGTTAATGTAGTTCACTTAGCGTAGTTCACTAACTACTCTTAGCATAGTCCATTGAACAACTACCAACATAGTTGCCATTTGTGCTAAGTCTAGAATGGCCTACATCCACAAGCACATCCATTTACTATAAATAGTAAATAGGCTTCTATGACTACATTGGAGGTGTTGGAAAATGGGACAAGGGTTGGGAACTAGAAGGGTGTTTGAAAGCTATAGAAATGATGGATCCCATTGGAAAGTGCTCCACCTGGTGGTGAATGTTGTCTATGTTGGCTATTGTTGACTTAGAACTACACTAGGCATTGTTGAAAACTAGAAATTCCAATAACACCAACATTGCACTTCTGCTAGGTTTCAGTGATGACTAAGTTGGAGGTAGTTGTTGCAGCTAGTGTACTTCTAGTGACTATTGCAGGTGTAGTTCCAATGACTATTGTAGATGGCTCCAACGTAGTTGGGGCTATACCCCTATAGAAAACTATGAAAATGACCAATGAGATTACACAAAGGCCATATATGGTTAATCCAAGGCCATATATGGTCAATCCAAGGCCATAAAAGAGAAAATAAGGTGAACATGCTAAAATAAAAAGTTAATTGATAAGAAAAATGGTCAATAATGTTTAAAAAGGCCAAAAACAAAGTCAAATTACATAGAATGGAATACATATGGAAAAAATTAGTTGATGTTGGTCAAACAAGGTTAGATTTTGCCAATTTTAGACTTTAGTGGGCCATGGTATAGGGTTATAAGGTTATCAAGAGAGCTTGGGGACATGAGAGGATCATTTTGGAACTATTTTGAAGTAAAATTAACACATTTTTATGTGACTAAATTGGGCCCTACCACTGACTACAGTAGCCCAACATAGTCCTACCTGCATCTAGTGTAGTTGACCTTTAAGGAAATTTTCCAAGGCTTGGTATGGTCATTTTTGGACTTCCAATGGTCTAAACAGCTAGCTCAGGGGGTAGGTATTGGAGATTGGCAAGTTCTGACACCATTTTGGCTATCCAAAAGGCTAAAAACCATGTTCCAAAAGGTGACTACACTAGGTTAGTAGGTCCCAACATAGTCACAAGGGATGACTCTATCCATGGGATTTCTAGGGCTAAAAAAATGAAATTTGCCCTTAGGATCCATGTGGACAAGATTCTATTCATTCTAGGTTAATTTTGGGCTATTCTAGGCTAGTTGCTCTTGGTTTTCATCATCACATTTTCCCTCCCTAGTGGGACTATGGTGGCCCAGTGTATTCCCTTGCTTCCTTAGCATAGTCAAGGGTGAGAAATAGATTTTGGTAGGTTTTGAAGCTTAATTGACCATCTTAATGAGATTCTGGGATTACTGGTATTGACAGCTAGGGTTTTGAGGCCAAATTTGCTAGTTTTCCTACCTACTTGGGCCTTGGATGGTTGGATGCCATGGGACTACACTGGGAATGTAGTTCCTAGTGTAGTCTAGGACTCCAAATTAGAAAAAGTTGAAAAAGAATGAGTTTTGACTTTTTTTTCTAGGGTTCTAGGGTTCAAGCATGCTCTAGCAAGGTCCTAGGTCTTTCCAAGAGTCAATTTGGGCAATTCTAGAGCTATTTTAGGCATCTTGGAATGCACTATGCTAGGCCTAGGTAGTGACTATGCTAGCCCAACATAGTCCTAGTCCTCTCCAGTGTAGTTGCATTCCAAGAGTTGTTAAAAGTAAGTTTTAGTATTGAAATCGACTCTGGAATTGCCCCAAAGCTTCTAAGAAATAGGTTTTGAGGTGCTTTATGTTAATTTTTAAGTGTTTCAAGTGGACTACGCTAGGCCTAAGCAAGGACTATGTTGGCCTAGGGTAGTCCTCACTTATCCTCAGCATAGTAAGTCAAGAAGAAATGAAACAACCAAGTTTTACAAGTGTAATCGACTCTAGTGGACCTCAAGATTACTAGAAGTGTACTTTGAATAATTTTGATCAATTTCTTAGGCAAGTATATAAGGACTACACTGAGCCTGGAGTGGACTATGTTAGCCTAGCTTAGTCCTAACTTATCCTTAGTGTAGTAAGATTGCAAGGGTCAAAAAAGGTAAGAAAATTTGGGTTCCATGTCAAGACTGGTTACAACGATGCCCTAGGTTTCATTAAGAGATGATTTGGTGTACATTTTGATCAATTTAGAGTGGACTATGCTATAGATTGGGAAGGACTATGTTGGCCCAACGTAGCCTCAGTCTCTCCTCAATGTAGTCATGCATTAAGAGCCCAAAATGGTGAATTTTGAATCAAATGAAAGGTTTGGGAGTCTTTTTGTGTCCTTTATTTGATAGAGGTGCTTTCTAGATCATGTGTGGCTTGTTTTTGGAGTCAAAATATGGACTATGCTAATGTAGCATAGTCTCATCCATTCCCAACATAGTTCAGGTTTGTAGTAGTCAATAGAGGTTCTCATGGTCAATAGAAGTACTAGCAAGGTTTTGGGGTCTTCTAGCAATGATCTTAGGCAATTTTGGAAAGTTTTTTATGTAATTTTGAGGGACTACACTGGGCCTAGAGATGGACTATGTCGGCCCAACATAGTCCTCATCCTACTTCAGCATAGTCATGATGGGAGTGGTTAGAAATGGTAAGAAAAGAAGGTTTTGAAGCTACATGGGCTTGGGAAAGGTTCTATCAATACTAGTTTAAATCATTTTTGACAAATTTCATCAATTTTTTGAGGACTATGCTTGGCCTAGGAGTGGACTACACTGGCCCAGCATAGTCCTCATCTCCCTCAACATAGTCCCATTCCAGGAGGTTTAAAAAGTTAAAAAAATTATAGGTTTTGCAATTTAGATGACTTCAAATAGCATTCTTGGCTTTCCAATGTCAATCTAAGTGGTTCTTAGGCTTTTCTACATATTCTAAAGGGGACTACACTAGCTTGGAAGTGGGACTATGCTAGCCCAACATAGTTTTTATCTCCCCCAACGTAGTCCAATTTCATGGTGATCAAAATGATGGACACCTGCAAGATTTTCCTATAGATAGTTCTAAATGGAGATCTAAGGTTTCTCAAAGGTTAGTTTTAATTGCTTTTGATGAATTTTGTCAACTTTGAGAGGAACTACATTGGCCTAGGCATGGACTACACTAGCCCAGCATATCCTCTCCCTCCTCCAGTGTAGTCAAGTGATGGATGTAAAAAATCATGAAAATATGCAATTTTAGAGGTCATAGAATCTTAGGAAAGCTTCATGGGATTCTCAACATGAGTTCTAGGTCATTTGGAATGGTTCTTGGATAGTTTTTAAGGGACTATGCTGGCCATGGCGAGGGACTAAATTGGCCTAGCATAGTCCTACTTCTCTTCCAACGTAGTCTAGTTTATGGTAGTCAGAAATAATAAAAAATGGGATGGTTTGATACTAAAATGCCTAGGATAAGGTTTTAGAGTCAATTGGAGGCAGTTGTAGGTCTTTCCTAGCAATTTTCCAATCAAATTTTGGGGGACTACACTAGCCCAACGTAGTCCTTTCCTTACTCCAGTGTAGTCATAGTCGGAGATGTCAGAAACTATGAAGAAATGAGATTTAAAGGTTAGAATGGTCTTAGAATATGATTTTAGGATTTTTCATATGTCAATTTTTCCTTTGTTTTGGCCTATTTCATCCATTTGAGATGGACTATGCTGGCCTTAGGCTAGGACTATGCTAGCCCAGCATAGTCCTCCTAGTTCCTAATGTAGTCCCATGTGCGAACACAATTTTGTTGGTTTTCTTAAGCTTTTTTAGTCCATCGACTATTAGTTTGGGTTTACTAGGGGTCTTGGCAAGGTGTGGAGCCTTCAGAAGGTAGTTTAGGAGGTGTGCAAGGGTTTTTACTACCTCTAGGACTTAGGACTACACTAGCCTAGCATAGTCCCTAGTCCTCCCCTACGTAGTCATGGGGAAGAGGAAAAAAAAGTGGTGCTATTTGCTATAATCGATGATGTATCAAGCTTGTCGGAGGCTCAAACTAGGATTGAGGAAAACGGTATATCAATTCAATGTTGATTGGGGGTTGAATGGGCTAGAAGTGGTGTCTAGGGTTGCAAGATACAAGTGGTGATGTTGAACTATGCTAGGCAATGATTAGGACTACAGTGGCCCTGCATAGTCCTTCACTTCCTTAGTGTAGTCAGTGAAGAAGCTTGATTTTTGTAATGATTGATATGTTTTCAATCAAGTTTCAATGTTGTCATGGGTTTTGGACAAGGTTTGGTGAGCTTGGATGGTTAGCTTGGAGGCTTTGGGAGGTTCGATGGGCTTCCAAAAGTCCATCCCATCATTGACTACACTAGCAGTTCCTTGGAATATGTTAGCCCAACGTAGTTCCCATCCCCCTTTAGCATAGTCTTGATGTTTTGCCTAATAGCTACTATACTTGACCTTATGCTTGAGTTATAGGGCACCTAATTCAAATCCTAGAGAGATAGAATGGATGTGAAATGGTGTTGGAAGTTTCCCATGGTTTTTGGGAATCCTAACCCCAGCATAGTCGATCCAAGAAACCATAATTTTTAGTTTAGTCATGGCCTTCTATGCCATCCTTGGGAATGTCTCTTGTGAGGCCCAGCCAAAAAGATAGCAACTTTCCATAATAACCCCATCATATTCCTAAAAACTAGGATTTACATTTGGGTGATTTTTTTTTGGTGGGTATAAATTTATAAACATATAAGAAAAAACATTGTTACCTCCCATTCTACTAACGCTATGCCCCAATGAGAGAGCTCTACAATTATTGGTGTTGCCCACTACCTTGCCTAGTGTAGTAGTAGCTACTAGTGGACTACTCCTAGTGTAGTCCATTCAATGCTTGCACCACAACCAACATAGTTGCTCTAGAACCTAGAATTTTCAAAGTTTTCTAACTCTCCCTTAGCATCATGGTGAAGAAGATTGCACCTATGAGGAATCCTACATTGAAGGAGGTAGAGGCCAATGTTGACACATTAGCACATCTGCCATGCCCAAGGATTGGGCAAGGTTCTACCATAGTGTTTCCAAAGTACATCATTCTTATTAGTTTTTTGTTCAATTTTGGTTTCCATTTTCTAGTTCCTATTCCATTTTTAGATCTATAGTTGTATATTTGTTGTTTTAAATTTTGTAAAAATCCCACCATAAATCTAGCCATGTTTATGCATTTTTTATGTTACTTGGGCTTTGGACTTTGGTTATGTTGGATTTTAAATGTATTTCCCATGAATTTCATGTGTTTTCTATCTTTTCTGCCTAAAAAAGCAACACCACTTTTATTTTTTGTTTCTATGTAAACAGTTCAATTTTTAATTTTTCTACTTTTAAACAGTAGCAAGGGATACACCTTAAAAGAGATCGAGTCTCCATTGGTTACAAAAATGTATTTCTTGTTCGGTTCCTAGGTGTTTCCTAAACTATTATCACAGGGGAAGGTCTTAGACATGGAGTAGGATTGGGCCATGAAGTAAGTGCTTACCAAGGATACTCAGTTTAATTGAACTACATACATGGTTTTTGGTCTTCAAAGTGAGATTCAAAAGCTTCACATCAACCTCCACACTATGTGCCATGTGCACTATGTGCTCTTCATGGCTTACTTGCGGAGGTTTGCTGAGTTCCTACTAGCGAGACAAGGTGGACGATGGGTTACCCAAGATCCATTCCAACTTACCAAAACTTGGATCAAGCTCCTTGCTCTGACCACATAGGTCCAAGACCCGCCAAAAGCCATGGGTGAGTCGCTATGCATCTCTACCAAGGATATGATTGGTAGGCATTGTGTATCCCCTAACTACACCGAGGCTAAACCTCCGACAGCACTAGCTAGTACTAAAAAGGCTTGAAGGCTACACAAAGAGGCTAAGGGATAAGCTAGGGATAAGCTCAAAAGGCCTTTGATTGATGAATCAACACCAATGACTGTAGAGCCTATGAAGAGATACAAGTTGTCCATTAAACTTAGAGATGTACACCAAGAAGTGAGAGGTATGTTATGTCTTGGTTTATTATTTCATTAGTCTATTCTAAAGTTTAAGGTTTCAAGTTAGTCATTTTTTTTTTTGCTAGAAAAAATGTGCTAAGTGGCTCTATGTTCTTATGATTAATGTTCTTGCAGATGAGCATTAGGAATGGAAAGCCAAGGTCACAATTGTAGCTGCTAAGGGAAAGCAAAGACGTCAAGAGGAAGAAGAATTACTACACCAAGAAGAGGAGATATTAAGACATGATGATGATGATGTGCAGGGCAAAGGTTTACCTCCTCTTCCTTCCATGGGCCACTTTGATGCTATGTTGGAGGACCCACACATGAGTGAACCTCCCATTTCCATATTGAAAGATCTCTTTGGTATGTACGATTTTTGATTTTTAAGTGTTGTACCTATTATTTCTTGTTGGTTCATGTCTATTTTTAGCTATGATTGTTAATTGCTTATTGCACTTGTTGTAGCCCGAGAGCCACAGGCAAAAGCTTCCACTTCTACCATCCACATGCAACCTTGGGTGGAAACCCTTGATAAACTTAAATTCATGTAGGGTGTGGCTAAAGATATGATCAGCCAGTTGTAGTACATAGCTCCTAAGATTAGTAAGAGTTTTAGCTCATTTCACCTTAATTATTATTCTTTTTACGTTATATTTTTTGGTTTTTTTATATTTTATCTTTGTTTGTGTTTAGTTTCTATGGTTATATAGCTTCTGTTGCTAAGTGCTTATACTTGTTGGATGTTACGTTATGTTGGTTATAGTGCCTAAACTAAGATGGAACCCAAACAAGTAGGTTAAGGTGGATGCATTACCTCCCTTGCTTGCTGATTTGGACAATGTCACATGTAAACTATATGAGGGTGTCATTGGATGTGCACTCTCATGTGCCAAGTCTTTATGGAAATGCAAACACTCCAATGAGTTCCTATGGGAATAATTTGTAGCATTAAGGAAGGAGAATTAGAAGCTAAGGGTAGAAGTAATAGATGTCTAGGTTTGTAGGTACTTCATAGAAGCCCAAGCGAACAACAAAAACTCCTTGTGCATGAAGGAGACAACTTGGGCTTGTTATTGGGGTGCACTTCAAGGTAAGGTTGCCCTAGCCAGATAGGTAGTGGAGCATAAGTAAGGGAGGTAAACAAGCCACTGAAGGCAAATTCATTACCTCCCTTGCCTGCTGATTTGGTCATGGAGGACTTCCCTACTCGTTAGGTCACTACTGCATCAAAGGAAACATCTACCACCATGTTCTCGCATGAGCTCCTTGCATGGAGTGATGTTGATAAGATTAATATCCTAATGGGTATTAATCTTAGGGGCATGAACTAGACCAACATGTCTAAAGAACAACTCCTTCACCATCTAGAGGCTGGCCTTTAGAACTTTCTCAAAGAGTATACAGTTCCAACACTGCCTCAAGTTTGCTTGGTTTTAGTTTTGGTTTTCTTTATTTAAGCCACTCATTTCATTTTTTATGCACATTGCTTACTTATTAGTTTTGTGTTGTCATGTCACAAGCACTAGATAATGACAGTGGCCCCAATGGTGAGGATAGAGATGATCCTTTACCTCCTCCTATGGACGCCACTTAGTTCCACCAGTTATCTTTCTAATTGTTTTAATTTCATGTTAATGATGATGTATGTCTAGTATTAGCCAAATAGTTTATGTTTTGGATGATTTATTTGGCTACAATATTCTAATAATTTTGACTTTAACTTTAATTTCAAAAAAAAAATTTAAGTTCCAAGTTTTAAGTTTTGTTATGATGTTATAGTGATATGGTTTTGCATATGTTATCATTCAATATTATAATCTATGTTTTGGCTACATTGGCTAGACTTGGTTGTCATGTGATGGAGAGTTAAAAAACCATGTAATGAGGTTGTAAAATAAAGAAAAATTAGGGTATAAGGTTATTTTGCCAATTTAAGGCCATGGTAGGTCATTCGGTACTTACCAGTTTTAGGTCATGGCAAGTCATGGTGCTAGTTTAACATCTTAGTGGATCATGATGCTATTTTAAGGTCTTGGCAAACCATTGTGCTAAATAAAAAAGAATGGATTTTTTTCAATATTTTATGTTTTATGAATTTTTATGTTTTTATTTTTTTGGCTTTTCTTCGAGCGAAAGAAAAAAAGGCTTCACAAGTAAAAGAATGCAAAGTAAAACGTAAAATTTAAGGTATAATGAATTTAGCATAAAAGAAAATAAAGTCATAGATACTAAAGTAAATAAAGCATAAACTAGGCTATTGGAATACATATAGTTATAATGTTGTAATCATATAGGATGTGGAAAGGATTAGGAGGGTACTTCACTTGTTTAAGTTCTTTCTAATCTTTGAGAGATTGGGGAATGCATATGGCCTATTTTGCACTAGTTTATACTCTCCATCTTCTTCACTAGTAATGTTGAAGGGGAGCTTGTCCCATGATGCATCGATGGATTCCTAGTCATTTGGTTTAGCCTTTTTGACTCCATCTACCTCTTTGACTTCATGGCCAATGGTAGGGTTTCTTCCTAAAATTCTACTTCAAATCCTTGCTCTACATCGAAGTTGTTAACAACTAAGGGAACTGTGCTTTCATCATGAATAACTATTTCACCTCCCTACTAATGTAGGTGAATTTCTTGGTGAATGGATGAGGATATAGCCCACAATTGGGCTAGCCAAGGTCTTTCCAAGATAAGGTTGAATCTTGGTGTCTCCTCTACTACCAAGAAATCTATTGTTGTGGGGAATTACTCCCCTGCCACAAATTCTAGAGAGATGGAACCTTTAACCACAACTCATAATTCATTAAAATATTTAAGGGTCGAGCTCATTATGTGTTGCATCTGTTCTATTAGGCCTAAGCATTCAACAATAGTATAGGGCATGGCATCTATTCTATCAAGCCCTATCATCTACATACATCCTATGTACTTTATACTGCCCAACTCATATGGTGATACATAGAGGTGCTTCGGTTACTTCATCATTTTGGGGATCCATCTTAATTTCACTGTTACAAAATGCTAGCAATGTCAACTTTGATTCCTTGGGTGAAGAGGGTACCATGACTACATGGATAGACTCCTCATTAGCAAGGACATCCTTGCTGACAGGAATGGATATCAACATCCTAACCAATGCTTCATGGTGGGCAGCGGAAGTCATGACCTGGTCATACAAGCTTAAGGTTATGTTCTTTTATTTAAGCAATTGTTTAACCTATTCCATTGCATTGAGGAAGTCATTATTATTCCTTGCTTTGGTGTTTTTCACTTCCTCCATGCATTCCAAAATATAGACTTCATGTTTATGTTGTTGTTTCCTAGTCTCTTAAGCTTATTTTGCAGGTTTTGCCTCTTCCTATGGTTTACTTGTTAAAGTGGGTTGGGTCACAAAAGCCATGGGAATAGCTGAAATGGAAGTGGGCTTCAACAATCCCACTTCCTTTGCTAACTTGTTTTGCTTATCAATGTTGTTTTTGCCTTTCTACACAGCCTTCTTCCTTTGTTTAGTTTGGAATTTCTTGTTATCCCTAGTTGGTTGTAAGGAAGAAGATGTAGCATTGGCCACCACAAGAGGTTGTTGTTCTGTTGTCGAGGTAAACTAGGTTGTAGCAAGATGGGGCACCCTAATCACAAAGGGCTCTTTAGGGAGCACTGGTGATGGTACCCTTACTGGTGATGGTACCCTTACAACAAAGGGGGACCTTGCACTAATGGAAGCTGAAGGACCCCTTTCATTGTGAGGAGGCACTCTGATCACAAATAGTTCCCTTGCAGGCCTTTGGTTGTTGTGAATGTTGAATGTTGCTATGGTGTATGAGCTATTGTTGGTGCTCAAGGAGTCTTTGTACACATGCATCAATTGATTCTAAGGCCTAAAGGGATTAGATGTGTCCAACACTAACTCATCCCTATCGATCATATTTTGCAGTTCATCTTTAAGTGTAAGGAAAAAGTTAGTGTCATGATCTAGCAATTGATGGTAATGGTAAAAGCAATCAAGCTTAAAGTATTTGGGTATAGGGGGTCATCTTTGATTGCCTAGGTAGGATCCTTGGCTATCTCGCACAACCTATCATGCCTCTTGTGGACATTCTCGATCATTTGTTTATACTAAATCCTATCACTTTTCAATAGTTGATCTAATAGATTTGATGGATTAAGGGATAATTAAGTGTAGTTGGATTGATCTTTTTGTGCAAAGTTAGACCTAGAGGTAGTCAATGTAGTGGCCCCATATGTTGATGGTTGGTTATTGTTGGTTGCAGGAGCCTTAGGTTGGTTATTATTTAGCCCCTAGTTATTTGGTTTACTTTCCTTTGTTATGGTTACTATGGACATGTTATTTTGTCTACCCTTCTCCTTATCTTTACATTCATGTTGGTTGTATTATGCCATGTAGGCAAAATTGTGATTAGCATCTGCGACATCTTCGATATTTTTAGTTTGGGAAAAAGCTTGACTAAGGGACCATGGGTTAAGATAGTATAATTTTGACTTTATAAAGTAGTTAACCATCCCCTTAAAGATAGCTAAGAGATGCATTTCAACTATTGGCTCTAGTATCTCATTTAGTAGAACGTTCCATTATTGGATGAACTTCTACATGGGCTCAAGGGGTCCTTGCTTGACCTTCATTAGTTGGTCAAGCATGGTATCTAGTTTCAAGTTGTACTTGAAATGGTTAACAAAATATGAAATTAATTCATCCAAAGAGGATATTGATCCTCTTGGCAAGGCACAGTACTAATTAAGTGCTTCTCCCATCAAAGACATGGGAAAATTTCACATAATGGTATACAACCACGCCTGAAACAACAAAAACTTACAGTGAAAGGTAATCAAGTGAGTGCTTGGATCACCTTCGCCATTGTACTTGGTGAATTATGGCAAAGGGACACTAGGAGGAAGGGTTAGTAGTGGGATTGTGGGACTAATGGGATCATCTTGGTAGAAATTCATTATCTTCATAACTTGGGATATTGAGGCTTTTAGCTTCCTTAGCTCTTTAGTTAATTCCTAGATCATTTGGAAAGCCTAATTTAGGCCTTGAGGTGCCCCTATTGGTTGTGGGGTTTGGACAAAGGGCTAAGGTATAAGCTGCAAGGCTTGAGATCTGATTATTGGTTGGGGCACCGAAGGGAGATGTTGAGTTATCATAGTGCTCAATGGATTAAACAAAGAGAATGATGTTTGCACTAGTATTTGGGGCACAAATGGAATGAAATGGATATGTGACCCCTAGGTTGTTTGGGATCCCATGGTGAGCCCCACTTAGGTGGTCAATGGGTTGGTGGTAGTGACAACCATTGATACAAGTCATATGCATCATGGTTCGATAGCAAATGGCATGGAGAAGTGGCATGTGGTTGACTACAATACCAATTATATTTGGTGTGCAAGAATGACTGGTGTGGGCCCAAACATAGTTGGATAAACAGGAGACAAAGGTTGAGGGGCATACCCCATGGAAGAACCAATGGAAGTTGAAGTAGTAATAGTGGCTTTATACATTATTTGTTGAAAAATCTCACCTAGGATGTTTTCATGTTCGAAATTAGCCCCAAACTCATCCTTTTCTTCACGTTGTTCTTCTGAGCTAGGCTTCTCATTATCTTCCTCCATCTCAATAATCTAAGATAGAATTTGCGCATAAGTTGAAGTCAAGGGCATTTTATCATATGGAGAAGGGATATACTCCTTCCCATTATAGTGGATAAGCTCATATTCACATTTGGCTTTAGCTTTTCCATGTGGAATGAATAGGACAGCCTAGATCTTGGCACAAATGAAGTTATAGTGGCCTTCGTTTATGACCAAGAAATTAGGACTTTTTCTCCTTAACCTTAAGGACTACCTACAATCAACTACAACAAGGTCTTTAGGATCATAGACCCTCATAGCCTGCTAGATAGATTTGGTGTTAGTAAAGTTAAAGGGCAAAATGGTAGACTAGCTAAGAAACATGTTGAAAATGTGTTTTTTCAAGGTTTTACTATTTTTGGCAAAAGATGTAGCAAGTAGGAAAATCTACTAGCGTAGTAGATCAAAAATAGAAAGGAAATAGAAGATGGTTGTTAAATGGTTAAAATGGGAAAAAAATCCCAAAAATGGAATGCCGGAAAAATGGAATCCAAAGAACAGAATCCTCCAAACAGAATGGATGTTAGAAAATGAAATCCCAAACATAGAGTTCGCTAAATGGAACACACAAAACATGAATGGGTTTTGACAATAAACAAAAAATTTGTAGGAAAACTCAATGAAATGGGTTTTGACAATAGACAAAAAATTTTGCAGGAAACCCAACAAAATGGGTTTTGACAACAAATGGAAAATCTACAACAAAGACCAATGGAATGGGTTTTAATAGGAAATAGAATGGTTTTGCTAAAAAAACCCAATGGAATGGGTTTTGATAAGTAACATAATGAAAAAAATGGATAAGATAGGTTTGTGGCCAAGAACTTGGATAAAGGCCCTCCTTCTAGCATTAGAAAATTATTGCAATCAAAAAAATTAGTCACTTTAAAACTAAAAGATCCAGCATAGCAACCTCAGCCCCGAATCCTAAGGTCCTCCAAAAAATAAGACTCAGGGTGCCCTGGATGGTCTTGCCAATCACCTAGGGACTTAGAAAACATAAAAGAAAATGGCCATGGAAATGTAAACAAGTTTGCATGCAAAATCAAAAATGAAAATGGGAAGAAAAACAAAAACATAGATGGATCTAGTTAAAATGAAACAAGAACAAAATTGCAGTTCCAAAAATAGATGCAGAAATGAAATGGAAACCAAAAATTGCACAAGATAAACAATCAAATTTATATATAAAAATATAAAAGAATTGGATTCACAAAGTATAAGCTTATGCTAAGGGCATAAGAAGCTGCTAGTCAAAGCTTGAAGTCCATTAGAGAAGGCTACCTCCATAATCCGGTTTGTTCCTACCTCTAGTTTTCTACAACTTTTCTCTAATTTTCACCAAGTCTGTGAAATGGAAATGGGATTGGTATTGCACGTTTGGACTAATGAAAACCACATGAGAGTCTTTGTGCTCAATGTAATCCTATTTTTTGCTATCAAACGACACTATTGGGTGAGGTCGTAATGTCTGCAATGGGTTGTGACAGATGGGAATGAAAAATGTTGTTGGTACTATATGGTTTTCAAAATGCCAAAGTGCTCAAAATTGTTGTATGAAATGCAGAAATAGCAAAGTATAGGTTGCAAAATGCCAAAATTCAAAACCATGTTATGGTGTCAATGTTGGATTTTTATAGGGTTAGGGTTGTTGTTTTTAGGCTTGCTATTGACTGTCATTAATTATTGATAGATTACCATTGATTATAGATTTACAATGGCTATTTCTATTAGTGTAGTCTACTTAGCATAGTCTTCTTAGCATAGTCCACTAACTTCTCTTAGCATAGTCTACTAAATACTCTCAACATAGTCGATTGAACAACTATTAACATAGTTGCCATTTGTGGTAAGTCTAGAATGAACTACATCCACAAAGCCCATCCATACTATGTTGGAGGTGTTGAAAAATGGAACAAGGGATGGGAACTAGAAGGTTGCATGGAAACTATAGAAATGATGGATCCCATTGGAAAGCATTATGTCTGATGGTGAATGTAATCTATGATGGCCATTATTGACAAGGAATGACTACGCTAGGCATTATTGGAAACTAGAAATTCCAATAATTCCAATGTTGCACTTTTGCTAGTTTCTGGTGATGACTATGCTAAAGGTAGCTAATGTAGCTAGTGTAATTATAGTAACTACTACAAGTGTAGTTCCAATGACTACTACAGGTGGCTCCAGCGTAGTTGGGACTATACCCCTACAAAAAACAACAAAAATGTCATTTTTGATCATTCCAAAGGCATTTTTGACCTTACCAAGCCTAGATATGGACATGGGGTACCTATTTCTAGTTGGCAAAAAAGGAGATAATAACTTTTAAAGCATTTTTTAGCTTCAAAAAGATGAAGTATGCAAGATTGTAGTTCATGGACTACATATCTCACATTTACAAAGTTAGAAAATGAAGGTTACAACATGAAATTTTAGTGGTGTTTTAGGAATGACAAAAAATGAAATGGATGTTGCAATAGATAGGAAATTTGTAGAAATCTGTAGCTATACCCAACTCTATTTCTACTACCACAGTAATGTTTATGGCAGAAGGTCAAATAGGTAGCACTGGTTTTACAACTATGTTGAAAGCACAAAAATGGCTAAAATGGATTTGTGGTCAAAAATTTGGGTGGAGGCCCTCCTTCTAATGCTAGAAAACTATTGGTGTTACAAATCTCAGTTGCTGGAATGGGAAAATTGAAATATCCAAGCACCAAAATAGTCTTGACCCTGAATCCTAACAACCTCTAGAAAATGAGACTTAGGGTGCCTTGGATAGTCTTGCTGATCACCCAGGGACTTACAGAACATAAAATGGAATTGGTTTTGGAATTGTGAACATGACTAGAAATGTAGACAAATATGGCCTACTAAAAATAAAAACATAAATGGAAATCGCTTACTAAAAACGAGAAAGTAAACAAAAATGGCCAACTGAAAATGAAAATGGAAATGGAATCATAGTTACAGAAATAAGTGCAAAAATGAAAATGGAAATCAAAACTTACATAGCATAAACAACCAAATTTATAAAAAAAAATGTAAAAGAATTACGTTCATGATGTATAGGTTTGCGCCAAGGGCATTGGAAGTTGCTTGGTGAAGCTTGAAGTCCATTGGAAAAGGTTGTCTCAATGATCCAGTTTATTTCTAGTTTCAGCCTACTACAACCTTTTGTCAATTTCCACCAAATCTGCAACGTGGTAATGGGATTGGATTTACACTTTCAGTGCAATGGAAATTACGTGTGGGTCTCTATGCCTAGGGTAATGCTAGTTTCTGATACTAAAAGTATAGTTGGGTTGCAAATGGGTTTGATGGATGATGGAAGTGGTTACTGAAAATGGGAAAGTGGTATTACTATCAACAGTTATTGCAATGCCAAGTGCTCAGAGTGCCAAAGATAATTGGCATGCCAAGAATGTTTTAAAATGCCAAGAGTTCACAACTATAAAATGGTGTTAGTGTTGAGTATTTATAGGTTAGGGTTTCTATTTTTGGAACTATCATAGATTGTCATTGATTAGTGACAAATTAGCATTAATTATGGGGCTACAATGGTCACTACTACCAGCGTAGTTGGTCATCTACTGTCAGTGTAGTTACTATATATGGTAAGTTTGGAATGGACTACACCCACAAAACCCATCCATTTACCATAAATAGTAAATGGATTTTTGTAACTATGCTAGCCATGGTGGACTATGCTAAAGGTGGTGGAAATGGGAAAAGAGGTTAGAAATGGAAAGATGAATAGAAATTGCAAAAATGATGGAATCTATTGGAAAGTTTCATGCCTAGTAATAAATGTTGTCTACACTAGCCGTTGTTGACTTGGGATGACTATGCTGGCTGTTATTGGAAAAATGGAAATTCCAACAATCCTAACATTGCACTTTTGTTAGGTCTTGGTGGTGACTACACTAGCTCCTCTGACTATTGAAAGTGTTGTCACTGTGACTACTAAAAATGTACTTACAATGACTACTGAAAATGGCTCCAACATAGTTGGGGCTATACCCCTACAAAAACCCATGAAAATGTTGTTTTTAACAATTCCAAAGGCATTTTTCACCTTCCTAAGCCCAAATATGGGCATGGATGTGATGAACCACTTCTCCTTGAGTTTATGTGTTTGGGTGCATGTTTTGTTGACAACTTGTGTGTGTGCTTTGTTTGGACTATGGTGGAAATGGCTAATTGGAATAGTAATATATTTGTTAACTAGATTTTTATATGTATTATGATTAAATGTTTAAATACTTTATGCATAAAAAATATGATTTAAAATACATTCTCGAAATGTTTTAAAATAATAATAATAAATAATATATAGTAAAATAAAATATTTTCTATTCTATTTCAATAGAGATGCTAAGAAACAAAATAAAAACAAAGGACAATGCCATAAGGTGTGACTCAAGAGCTAAAATAGGTATGTTGAGATGCAAAAGAATCTCATATTAAGGAACTTGACCTATGAATCAAGTTGGAGGAACCTGACCCATGAATCAGGGATATTGTGTGCAAATACTGTAGCTTTATATTTTATTTTTTATTTTCTTTTATCTAAATATAATGCATTGCTATTTTTAGTTTAAAATAGTAGAGTATAAGTACCCTCTCCATTGCTATAGAAAGCTCAGATGATGACCTTTCAAGGCTCATAAGATTATGGGAAAATTGACATCATTGATGACCTGAAAAAGAAGGTGCCTTATTTGATTATGTATCTTGAATTACCCTTATCATGAATCTATTTTGAAAACTTTTTCCTTGCATCTTATGAAAATTCTAAATGATAAAGAGATAGATATTATGTTAGAATGTTTTGTAATTATCAAGAGGAATTGAACCTGAGATCTAGCAAAATCTGAATTCTGAAATATCAAAAATTGTTGATTTAGGAATTGTTGAAATATACATATTTTATTGATTTTTTTTATAGTGATCTCATGAATCATTGTTGAAAAAAAAAGAGTGAGAACTTTAAAAAGAAAGAAAAGAATACAAACAGTTCCCAAGAAGTTAGTTACAAGAAACCATCCATTATCCCTTATTCCACCTACAAATAGGAAGAGGAGGAGAAGAAAAAAAAGCATACAAGGCAAAAGTAGCTAAGAAAAACAAAAAAAAAGATACAACAACAGGAAGTGGGGCTCGGAAGGGAGAGAAGACTATGGCTACTACAAGAGATAGCAAGGAGAAAGAAAACAAGTGCGGCATAGCAATCCAATATTCTGATAATTCCTTCTAGTAACCAAGATATCTAACCAAGGAGATAAAATGATCCATCTCTGTTATGTTTGATAATGGCTAGCAATGGATTATTTTCTCAAACTTCTCTCTTCTTGCTTGTCTAACCACCTTCACAATGCTTGTATGAAAATATCAAGATTGTTGTTGTAAGCTTAGATTTTTGAAACTGTTATTACCTTTTTTTGGATCTCTATGCCCATCCTCTATACTCTCACACCTAAATGACTTGGATGAAAGTTGTTTCTATAATGATTCAAAAACACCCATAATGATTTGGGGCATTTTTGGTAAAAGAGTACCAACAAGGGCCAAGGATCCCTAATATGAGGATTGGTACCATCGGCAGAAAGTTAGAATATCCTTGGGCCCATGGACAATTGTGAATGTTTTAAAATTGCTAAATTATTGGGTTTTGATTGGAATTTGGTTGATGAACCCTCCCCCTTTGAATGCATAAATCTTAGATCTGAATCTTGAATTATACTTTTGTTTCCTATACCTTCTTAAGTCTGATTTTCATATCTTTCTATAAGTTGATGGAGTGGGGGAAAACCTAGGATGTTAATTTATGGTTGTGATCTATTTATTCTCTACTATTGAACATACAAATTTCCTAATTAAATGATTACTGGTAAAATGGTTACAAGAGTTAAATTCAGATCTTGTTTTTGTGTGTGGCTAGAAATTATAAAATATTATTATGTGATTGAATAGATATGAGATTATTAATTTATCTGATTTTGTGGTTATTTCTTTGGTTTTTACATGTGCAAATGATCTTGATTAAATATATCTTTTTAGGCTGAATAATAAAAAGTTTGATTTTTTTAATCTAATGAAACTTGCACAAATATTTTGCTATGGCTATTTCTTTATAAAATTATCTCTTAATTCTTAAAATTAATATTGATTGACCTATTTTAGAGCTAGATCTAGAAATTGTTGATTTCATTTTAATTTTATAGGTTCATGTTAGTTTGATTGTTGTAGAAAGAAAGCCATCTAGGCATTTTCTTCTTTCAACTAGCTTTCTTTCTAGCGGGCTTCAAGTGCTAGCTCTTGCTCCCTATAAATGGTTATTACAATGGGGCATTATTTTCTACTTGGGAAGTAAGAATATAATAACTTTTGAAGTATTTTTTGACCTCAAAAAGTTAAAGTATGCAAGATTGTAGCTCAAGGACTATATATCTCACATTTACAAAGAATCCTTGTCCCAAGTTGGGGAAATGAAGGTTGCAACATGAAATTTGGTGGTGTTTCACCAGGGACTTAGTTTAGCTAAGTATGCTAAGTAGAAAAAGACCATGATATTACACAAAGACATTGTAAGGACCAATCAATGATAAATCATTAAGGAAATAAGAACAAGCATACTATTTCTAGTAAAAGCTAACATGGCTTCTTCTCATAGGAACGAATCTCCACCATTTACAGGCAGATCCAATCAACATCATGAGGTCCAAAAAACATTGTAACAACTTTGTGTTATCTACACTCATCTAGATCCATATAATCTATATTTTACTTTCATCCTACATCAAGACAAGTAGCTACACTAGAGGAATTTGGAAGGTAACATTGTGTTTCCTCCTAACCAACCAGTTCCTATCATGCTGATGAGCAATCTCATCAAACTAGGCATCAATGCACTCAACGTAGAGTATTAGGTCTGGAACCATACTTATCGAGATTATCATCTTACTGATGCCAGTGTAAGAAGGATAGACAAATGAAGGCACATATAAAGCCTCTAAGGGTAAGAGGGTCCCAACCCAGTTATTCTTGTAGCAACATAAGGAAGGTGAGTGCTTCTTTTCAAGCCAATTCTAATACACAGACTCTCCTCCTTTTTATGATGAGAACATCCTCAACCAAACATTCTAGTCAACTGTGGATAATCTAGGTGAGGAAAAGACTAGTTCTGAAGACCAAGAAGTCTCAAAAGATAACAACCTTAGCCACTCATTTAAAGGTAAGGATAACGACAAGCACAAAGATAAAGAAAGGCAAGTTGACTTGGGTAGGGACCAAAGGAGAAGAACTAGTAGACATCATTATGATGGTTCCCCTTCTTCATCACCCTTATCATCCTCTTCATCTTCATTTTTCAAACTTCAATAGGAGGAAGAGAAGTTAAGACAAGAGGAATAGATGAGATCGAAATGGAGATGAATAGTGAGATAGAGCTAAACATAGACCTTGCCAGGATGATCAAGAACAGGGGTAAGAAAAAAAATAAGGGGAGGAACATTATTAAGAAAGAAGACATAGTAGGACTCATCATAAACATCATGGTCATGACAGGATCCTCTCAGATCATCGTGACTATGATGAGCCCTTGCTAGTTACCCGAAACATGTTGAACGTTTCAAAGGTAGGCAAAATTCCAACAAGGTACTTGAAAGATAGCAAAATCAAGAGGTTGGATATGAAAAATATCCCTAAGTTTGAAAAATATCCTTTCATGATGCTTATTCCTTACATAACATAGAGAATGAATAATAGAAGAAAAATCTATTCCAAAGGACACTCATCAAGGAAGCTAAAAGGTGGTATTAGTTCTTAGAACTGAAATTCCTTCACCGATGGAGTACTATGTTAGAAATATTTAATAAAAAATACCAAACATACTTGAGAGTGTCCAACTTGTGAAGACAAATCCAAGGATAGAAACAAGACAATCATGAGTCCTTGGATGCGGCCTTAGAGAGGTACTACTCTCTTCTACACAGATGCCTGGGCCATGGATACTCCTAAAGGGATTAGCTCCACCATATTATAGATGGACTTACAAATAAAATAAGGAAAATCCTTGGGGTCTATGCCCAAGGAAGACTTTCTAAACTACAAGCCCATTAGATCCAAAGCCTGATAGATCAAGTGGCTAAAGAAGAGGGAGAGCTCAAAAAGCATGAAAGTGTAGAAGAGTACAACAAGGACCACTCCATTCACAAAAGGAAGGTTCCCTTTGTATAACATTGAGGAGGAAGCACTATTTGATGAAGTGGTGCAAAGGAAAACCTGTTGATACAAAAATTTATCACTAAAATATTGGCTAAGGTAGATAAGATGTGAAACTTCTTAGATGATAAGTTTTAAACAACTCTAAAAATTGTAGAGAAAAGAAGAGACCAAGGGAATAATGGTTAAGAAAGAAGAAAAAAATGTAGAATAGGGATATTACAAGTACAAGAGTAAAGCTACAGTAGTTGAGGAGGTTGTAGATTCTAGAATAGATGAAGACAGATGTGAAATCTACCAATACAAACATCCTAAGGAGTGTTGCCCAATGGTATCACATTTGCAAGAATTTGGGCTATATGCATTAAATCCTAAATTAGCAAAGCAGCGAGTACCTGGGTGATTACCTTATCCACAAGGCTACTATATGTAGCAATTCCACCAACAAACATATTACCCAAGTGAAGTGTTATTGCAACATTAAGAGTAATACAAGCAATAGCAACATCCATAGTAGTTGGGGATGTCACCACCATAATATGAGTATCTATATATGCAACCTGATCCTTATGGATATTATATCTAGTAGCATGTATCCTTGTGTGACTCCTCTAGCCATGCTAATTTTCCTTACCACTCTTACCCTCCACAATACTACAGAGCACCTTCTCCAAGGGGGAGTCTCCTTTGTCCTTACATCCTCCTTAGCCCATTGACTCCTACACCACAACCAACTACACCTTTGCACCTACGCCATTCATGATGGGTGAAGTCCCCCCACAACCATAACAATGAAATGCCATAAGGGTGGTGAATCTACAACTGGATATCCATCCGAGTGATCTTGAACCAAAGCCTAGTAAGAGGTCATTCTTCAAAACTAGTAGCCCTAAGAAGCCCTCACAAACACCCATGGCTACTAACCCTAATATCTCTACCTCTGAAAATTCTACAAAGCCACCTTCAAACCAAACATCTCCCTAGATCCACACTATCATGTTAACCTGTGTGGTCATAGATTGGATAAAGGTTGACCACCTTCCTAGGAAATGATTTGATCCTAGGAGTCCCCTCATTTACTTATAGATTACAAGAAACAAACCATGTAAGCCTCTCTTGGATTTAGGTTCTAAAGTCAACTTGATTTCCCAAAAAATATACAAGGCTTGGAACCTGCCTCCTCTAAAAAAGAGCAACATCAAATTGAAGCTAGCAAATCAGTCCATCACTATTCCTCTAGGGCTAATGAAGAACATTGTAACCATTATCTATGGATGGTCCTATCCTATTGATTTCCTTGTGATCCATGTGGAAAATTACAAGGAAGATGGGAAGTGCATGGCTAACTACGATAGATGCCAAGATAGGAATTCAAGACCTTTCCTTGAAAATTTTCAAAGAAAAGGAATTTGGTAAAGTTGAGAAAAAAAATAGTTCCATGCATTGCATATAGTGACACAAGGTGCCATTGTGTGCAAAAACTATGGACCATCAAAGATACATCACTGCAAGCATGTAATCAGTGTGCTGAAATAGTAGTGAGTCAACAATGCTTGTATGCAGTAGCCACAAAACAGAAAGGTGCCTAGTGTCTTATAACAAAAGATCAAATCAAATCCACTATGTGCGTGGAACCATCTTAGAGCCTCACCAACACTTATATTGAAAACATGGATAAAATGGAGCAACTCCATCACCAACTCTCCAATGCACAAAGTGAAAAAGATTAAAAAGAGTTGGACATCTCTAATAACCTCAAGCAAGAGCTCATTAAACTAAAGACTTTACCAATAGGCATGGAATATATCTTTATCAACAATAGCAAGCCAAGAATCATCAATGCTAGACATGCTTTAGAACAAAAATAAAACCTATTGAAGGTGGTAAAAAAATGATCAATAGCCTTTTCTTGGTCATATCATGAGCTTACATGAATGAATCCATGGACATTCTAGCATCATATCTATAAAGATCACTTCATCAAGCTAAAAAGGTAGCTACAATGTAGGTTGAATCCCAAATTGAAACAAGTTATTAAAGAGAATATTAAACAACTCCTCAAGACTTGGTCATATCATGAGCTTACATGAATAAATCCATGGACATGCTAGCATCATATCTATAAAGATCACTCCATCAAGCTAAAAAGGTAGCTACAATGTAGGTTGAATCCCAAATTGAAACAAGTTATCAAAGAGAATATTAAACAACTCCTCAAGACTGGGTTCATCTACCTGATTGCATATAGCGAAAGGGTTAGCCCATCAATTATTGTTCCAAAGAAAGGAAGAAAATGGAGACTCTACCTAAACTTTTAGTTGTTGAACATGGCAACTCACAAAGATGTCATTTGTTAACCAAGTGTTGGATACCATAGGAGGGCATTGCTATTATAGCTTCTTGGATGGTTATAACAAAATCTAGATAGCACTGGAGGACCAAACCAAAACTACATTCACAAGTCCTTGTGAGACTTTTGCATACAAAAAGATGTCATTTACCCTTTGCAATTCCCCTGCTACATTCCAACAGTTGGTCCTTAGCATCTTACAATAGCAAATTAGTAACAGGCTAGAAGTCTTTATGAATGACTTCTCTACTGATGAGGCTACATTTAAGAAAGCCTTGGACCATTTAGAGTAGGTGGTTCAATGATGTGTGAAGACTAACTTAAAGCTCAACTGGTAGAAGAGCCACCTAATGGTCTAAGAAGGCATTGTCTTGGGGCACAAAATTTCAAGCAAAGGGATCAAGGTAAACTTAGAAAAAATACGAGTCATCCAAGGAATCACCAGGCAACCAAAAATAGTAAAAGATGTAAGGTCATTTCTTGGCTACACTTGTTATTATAGATGCTTCATCGAGAACTTTTCAAAAAATCACTAAACTATTAGTAGAGTTGACAAAGAAGAATGCACCTTTCACCTAGACTAGGGAATGCAAAAATGCATTCCAACAATTAAAACCAAAGCTCATAGAATTTCTAGTTTTACATGCACCTGATTGGTCTAGGCCATTTCACATTATGACTAATGCATCCAACTATGCTTTGGGAGGTGTGCTTACATAATTGGATGATCAGAGATATTCTTACTACATCCATTATGCAATTTGAAGCATTGTAGTTGCACAATTGAACTACACCACCACAAAAAAGAAACTCATGGTAGTGGTTTATGCCTTAGATAAATTCAAGTACTACGTGCTTGAATATCAAGTTTTTGTGCACATAAATCATAGAGCTATATAGTTCCTCATGAACAAACTAATAGTGAACCCCTATGTCATAAGGTGACTGGTTATTCTATAGGAGTTTAATCACACTATGATCAATAAAAAGGGAACCGAGAATATCATCACTAACCACTTGTCTTGATTATGATGGAACAACAAAGAGGATGAAAGAACTTTATTTGACCCATTTTTAAATGAACTTCTCTTTGTCAAAGTTGCTAAAGTTCAGAATCCCAAGGATTCCAACTGGTATGATGAATCCTCTCCTATCTACTCAATCAAGAGCTACCACAAGAATGGTATACTAGGAAGGAACAATAGTTTCTTCACCAGGCCAAACACTACATGGAGATCAAGGATAATCTTTACAAGGTTTGTGTCGATGGCCTAGTACGATGGTGCATGTTCAATGATGATCAACTTCAAATCCTCTAGGATGCTCACAAGGGTCCTTATGGGGGCCATCATGTTGGGAGAAGGATGATCATTAAAATCCTCATGGTAGGATATTACTAGTTAATAATCTTTAGGAACACTCATCAATTCTCCCATTCATGTGAATGTTACCAATGAGATGGAGGGATGACTATACGAAAGGAAGGACCATAAAAATAGATTCAACCATTAGAGCCTTTTGATCTTTGGGGATTAACTTCATGGCGTCCATCAACCTCATGTCCAATGGAAAGACATAGATCATCATCATTGTTGACTACTACACAAAATGAGTTGAAGCTGCCTCCATTGCTAACTATTCATCTTTACGATAGCATAGTTTGTATAACAAAATGTGGTAAATAGGTTTGATATGCCAAGGGTACTAATTTTTAATAATAAAACATAATTTGCAAGTGCAAATTTTCAGAAACTTATGCAATGCTTAGGGGTAGAACACAAACTCACAACTTCATAACACCCCCAAGCTAACGGTTAAGTAGAAGTTGCAAATAGGGAAATAACTAGAATACTAATGTGTACAGTTAGTAAATATAGAAAAGACTAGAGCACAAAACTTAATGACATTCTTTAGTCTTATCGATCAACATGAAAACTTCACATCAGTTATTCCCCTTATGAGTTAGTGTAGGGGAAACTTCCAACTCTTCTTATCCAAGTAGAGATCATTACACTTTCAAAGGCTTCTGAACTTGACCTTCATTTGAGTCTAGTCCAAAGAGAAATATTAATGACATTAAATACGCTAGACAAAAATTAATTAGTAGCCCTATCCATGAATGAATTAAACAAGACACACACCAAATAATGTCATAACTTAAGAATACAAAAATATAAATTTAAACCACAAGATAAGGTTCTTTACTAGAATCCCATGCATGTACCATAATAAACAAAATTCCAAATGCTATGGGAAGGACCTTATATTATTCATGCAACTTTTTCATCTAGGGCCATGATGATTTACCACCCTCCTAGCCCAAACAAGCAATTATTGATCAACATTCAACAAGTAAAAACTTTCCTATAATCAAGGATAACCATTGGCAAGAATACCTCAACCAATGACCAAGCACATTTTATCTTTTATAGCTCACCCTTCTAGCTCAATCGTGGGAGAGATGGCCATCCATGTTAAGATTTTGTGATGGCTCCTCAATTTTTCAACTTTTTTTTATTTTACACCATTCTTTATACATTTTCAATTTTCTTAAATATTTTACAACTTATTTTATATATTTTTTCTTGTTTATTTTTCCTTACATCATGTTTTCTTCTTTGTTATTCATCAGGAATCTTGCATTTTTACCATAGCTGTTGTTACAGGAAGTTCATTTAAAATTATACTTCATGTTTGGGTCGATTGTTTAATGACTAGATTTTATTTTCAAATTATGACATTGATTAATGAAGCACTAATTTTTTAATGATATTAGGTAATTAGTTCACATCATCCACTCATTCCACTTAATTCTATGGGACTTTTCATCTTGGAAGCATGAAGTTCTTTCCTAATTACAACTTATAAAGAATTAATGACCTTGATACTTAACAGACTTGGAATGGACCAAGTGTAATGGATAAGGATGTGGCTTCAATGGGATTTGTCACCTCCTTTATCCAACTACCGTTGACCAATAATAGAAAGCATGTCTTTTCATGGTGTGGTTTCCATAAAAAAACATGGGAATTCAAAACATTCCCCTTAGACAATCATGGCCTACAAACACTAGTTATGGGGTTGGAAAGACATGTTGCCCATGCCTAAAGACACCCCTCTAACTAAAACCCTTCCTATTTTCCTACTTCTCTTCTCTTCCCTACTTGGAGTGGTGGTTGTTTCATGGGCATAGTCATGAACTCTTAGGGATAGGACGGTCTGAATATGATAATGCAAAGTCATTAGAAGTGGATGGACTTGATTCTACCTAAGGATGGGACAGTATTCAGTCATCTTAACCATACACGCCATAAGGACTTCATGTGACCAAGATGTGAAGGCTACGTTCCATTTTCTCTTTCTCATTCCTCTACTCTTATCACTAACCACCTCACTACCTTCTATTCTAGTTAATTAATATGTCTATTTTGGTATGTCCTAATCCTTTAACAATTTCTTGCATAGATTCAATCTATAACTATCAATGATCATTCATCATCCTTAGGGCCTACAAAGTCATTATTATGAGGGCATACAAGGGCATTAATGACATGAGCGTACTTGGAGAAAACCCACTTGCATACTCGTTAGTCATTTTCAATTAAACTTCCTATCCCTTAGTCATTTTGCATCCATTTAATAACATAAACATCTAGTTTTGCAACACCTTATCATATTTATTTCTCTCTAAATCTCCTTTATAAAGCTAATTGCATGCCCTCTTTCATGTTTTATCATCATTCTTGGCTTTTTTGGCTTCCTTTGGACTTTCGTTTCATGCTGAAACTACTCCAAAATACTTCGTTTTTTAATTAGAAAAATTGCTAAAGATAGCTGCGTTGACACATCCTCATCGATGTAGTACAAAAATACTAGATATATATGCATCAACATATCCTCATCGATGTAGTACAAAAATACTAGATATATATGCGTTGATACTTAGCAATTTTTTCACATTTGCCTTCCAATGCAAGAGGATTTTTTGCCATTTTTAAAATCCAAAGATCTTCCAAGCATCCTAACTTAAAAATTGCTCAGCTAATTTACCTTGTTCTTTGATCCCCTAGCTATTAAAGGTAAGCTTTTCATCGTGGGGGCCACAAAATTTTTCTAACTCCCTAAGATTTTACTATTAAAATAATATTAAAATCCTAGTTTAAACCAAGTTAAACCTCACAAACAACCTTTGGTAGTCAATGAATAAAATAATAATAATATAATGAACCTACCAATATCACAAACAAACCTAAGTGTAACCTAACCCAATAAGAAAGGTATTAAAAAGGAACTAAGGGTTATACATCAAAACACTAATCCATGGTTACATTTGTGATTGTAGATGGGACCAAAGAGGGGAGCACCAGTGACTAGATCTTCCCAACCGAGGAAGAAGTAACCACAAGGAGGAAGGAGCTAGCAACAACTAATTTATCTGAAGATAGAAAAGTGGTTCAAGAAGAATGAGAGAGGAAGGAAGACACTCCCATTTTCATGTCTCATTTAGAAACTCTATAATAGGGGAGGCATAGTGAACTATGCAAACAACACACTTTGCCATTCTCCTAGCATATCTTAGTAGGAGATGATGAAAGATAAAGCAGCTGTAAAGCTGCAGGAAGAGGAGAGGCCACCACCACCATTACCTATAGGAGAGACCACACCAGAAGCAGGTGCAACTACAAAGAGGCTCTAGAAACTCTGTGAGCATTAGTTGCAACAACAACAAGTCTCAGTAGGTGGTGGGGAGCCATCGATTTATTGTATAGCATTGAGCCATCTCAACGAGATCACAAGGACCATTAGTTGGTTGGAGGAAACCATCCCTCTATTCTCAATACAATGAACGTAGGTGCCTACAAGAATGAATCTCAGTGCTTGAGAAGTTACAATGTTAATCCCTAGACAAGAATTCCCTGAAATCTCTAGGAATGTCATGACTTTCTTGGTGCACCTAGAGAAGGGTGAGTGTGTGACTATCCTAGTGATGCAGCACTATGGACAAGAGACAATGGTGGAGGTGGTGGCCAATATGGTAGTTAAAGCCCTAAACACTCTTATACCATCTGTACTAGACATTGATGTCATTCTCAACTTGGACCTTACACAAGATGAAACTTTTCATTAGCTTTAATAAAGAATCAAAGAGGTTAAGAATGCGATGGAGGCTACGATGCTTAATGCCTTCTTATTGAAAGCCTTAACATTTAAGACTGATAAGGAGTTGACTCAAGTTGCAAAGAAAACTTGGTCCTCACCAAGAACATCATCACCTATGCAATGTTAAATAGTAAAGGAATCAAATGGTTGAATTCATTCAATAGCAATAGGAGAAGCTAGCTAAGGTGAACCTTGATTTGATGAGGTTGGTAGTAAAAAAAAAATCTCTCAATGGAGGAAGTCCAAGCACTTTGCTAGAAAATTACCATTGAGGTAGCCATCTGGAAGAACAAGGCTCTAAAATTTGAATGGATCAAGAACCATTACAAGGACTAGGTTGGGCTCCTTAAAGAGGTGAATGAAAAATAAATACAGTTGATTAAGATAAAAATGATCGAGGTTCTTTATCAACTTTAGCAAAGAGGCAATATGTGAAATCCAATCTTTCATGGCTTAAATGCATATAACAAGGTAGAAATTTACCTAAATGAGGTGTAGATTGAGGAGATGATGGAGTATATGAAGCTTTTAAACCTTCATTATGCAAACTTGGCTATGCTAACCTCAAGGAGGCCAAGGACTAGTTCTTACCTCTTGTACAAGGTAGAATTCAAGCATCACAAGGAGAAAAATAGTAGTTTGAGATAGTTAATGTGGAGCTTGAAGTTCTCATAAGTTCATTCACTAATCAATGATCGACTGCCAAGAACCTAGCCAAGAGAATGAATGACTATCACAAGCTACAAAATCTAGTCAAGGCGTTCAATATCGAATGTAAATAATTCATAGTGTGTTTCATCAATGTCAAGGATATGTTTTCCATAATGTCATGCCCATGGGATATCTCTGTACCAGCCCACATTGGTAAAGTCATGTGGAATGTGTATGATCCACAAAGCAAGGAAAAGAAGATGAAAGCATTACTAGATGCTTTCAGACTTCTACCAATAGTAGCAGGACAACCTTAATCGCCTCCACTACCACAAGCACCAAAACTTGGTAAAGGACCTTCAGTGCCTTAGGAGCCTCCACCTCTTAGCACTATTTGTAAGTTCACCTTATCTTTGGCAATCTAAGAAAACCTACTAAAAGTTTTGTAAGAGTATCTAATTTTTCTATCATGGATACCAATTTTGCAATCCTATACAATCTAGTACTCAAAGTCAACTAGTTAGTCAGTTTTTCTATTGTCTTTTAGTTAATAAATTCCATACTTCCCCAATTTTTTCAGAAGCTCAATCCTACATGTGTTCACTCGAGTACCAATTTTTAGTTAGTTGTGGGGGTATGATGAAGTGTAGTCGATTGGCTGCGTTGATGGGCATGGGTTGATGCAGCCCTATTGACATGCATGCACTGATGTATCCTCGTCGACGTTGACATAGTCAAGCATATATAAATGCACGTACCAACTACATTTATGACACATTAAGTCCATAGTGTATTGAAGCTCATGCAGTTTGTTGTTTCTAGAATTATAATATTTGTCATCTAAGTGCCTGTTGTGTAAATTAAGAGATTGTATGGATCTTTATTTGAGCATCATGTACCTAAACACTTTGATGTGAATGATAATAAAGATGAGATTTCTTACATTTATTGCAACACTTAGATGAGCTTAATCTCTCTTATCAACATTTTACTTTACATGCATTTTACATTATATATTATAATAATCAAAAGTAATTAATCATGGAAACTTAAGTACAACCACTTCGAGCATAACGTACAATGCTTGGTAATCTCAGTAGTGACCATTTGGTATGCCTAGTAATTGTTGCTTGGTAACCCAATAGCATTAGTATTATTTTAGAATGTGTATGGAAGGTGGGAATGACTACTTAGGTTAGGATAGTTAGCCTTTAGAGTAATTAGGTAGTTAAAAGAGTTAATAGTTAATTCTTCATCTTTCCACATAGACCTTAAGATGAAAATATATAAAAATATAAACAAAAATGAATATCATATGCCTTAGCTCACACTTAACCATATGTAAGAACATACACACATCAGAGTTAGGAAGACAATGATCACATGACCCTTAGGTTCACAATCTTTGTTTATAGGCAAACTTAGGAACTAAGTCCACGGAATTCAATTAGATCGCTAGTGCATACTTGTGATTCATATGGTTGGGTGTAGGGTATACTTGCTATTCATCATATGTAATTATTAAGATATGTCATATCTTCTCTTTTGAAAAGCAAGATTGCTTGACTAGAACACCAAGAATGATCCAAACCATGCTAAATCCCTTTATTAAGAAGATTGCAAGCTACTTTTCACACCAATGGACCACCCCATTTAAGAAGCTTTGCATATATTCCATTAACATGATGAGCTTTAGCCAAGTCTTTTTGATTTTCAAAATCAAAAGGATTTTAGTCTAATAGAATTCAAATTTGCTTTACAAATTTTGTAATATCTTCTTAAACTTGACAGTTATGCTTAAAAAATTTCCTTCCAAATCATCTAGCATAATTTTTAACTCTACAAGTAATTCGTTGCCACTAGATAATCTAGCCAATATCACTAGTAGGCTTTCCATAAAGGCTCCAAAATATTTTCCTCACTGGGTCCTATGAGCATATTAGCATTCATATGAAAAAGTTCATACTTTTGAAAGGATAAAGAATTAATATCAAAGAGAAAAATGCTAAGAGGAAAATGATATTAAAAAGTAGCATCTATATGCACTTTTAGTTTCCTTGTAGGCTTCCAAAAAGAAACATTAGAGATATAAATTTATGAAGTCAATAATAAATTCTATCATTTATTTGTTGATATTTACACCAAGTATAATGTTTCTTATTTGAATGAGATGAAAATAAAGAGATAAGATTAAAAAGAAAATACTTTTTTGAAAATTACATCAATCTTATTTTTCTTGGGAAGACATCTCAAGAGGAAGACCCCCAAGCTTATCTATATGATTTTCAACCATATTGAAATCACCTCCAATAATCCAAGGAAGTTTAGGTAGAGAAAAAAGATATTTCCAAACCTTTGATTGATCTTTCAAATTATTAGGAGCATAAACATTACAAAGTTGAAAGTCACCTTTTCACTATGATAAGTAATCCAAATAACTCTTTCAAGGTTGTCAAAACTAAATTTCAAACCTTTTCTAGTCCAATTTTTATTAAAAAGAATTCCAACACCTGCTTTATTAATTTTATGAGTAGTAGAAAAAACAATGAATTTTTTTTAAATGCATTGATCAATAATACTAATATCATGAGCTAAGATCTTAATTTCTTACAAGAAAAAAATCTAGAGATAAATGTTAGTTTGAAGGATATTCCCTAGAAATCTTTTCTTGAGACCTATTAGAAAGGCCATGAACATTCCATGATAAAAATAACATTGAGATGTGGGGAAGGAGGCTCTTATCCTTGATTTTTTAAGCTTATCATTTGTCTTATAATCTATGTGACTAATAAGTAAAAAAACATTATTTGATAGAAAAACATTTGAAATAGTCTTAGAAGGGGCCAAAGAATGAGATACCTTTGGAGGTTTTAAATTGAAAAGAGTAGTTGCAAGCCTCTTCTTTTTATGTTGCATTGAGTGAAATCTATCTACATCAGTATTATTATTGTCGATCTTTATGAAAAATTTCTTTTTTTCTAAAGAGGAATTCTCTTTAGATATTAAGAATTTACTGGCACCTTTAAAATTAATAGAAAAAAATTAGTAAAAGGTTAAGAACTTGTTAAAGAAGATTTCATTTATGTGTGCTAAAAACAAGGCCTTTCCTTTTTATTGAAAACTTTAAAACATTTTTTAATAATATTTATCCCAAGACATATGGTAAAATTAGGCATTTCCTTTTTGTTTATTTTGAGTTTCTCCTCTTTTGTCCTTGAATTTTTATTTTTAATGTATGTATATATATATTTGGGATTTAGTCAACTTAGAACTATACTAGCTTAGTTATATATTTATAATATATATCTATAAATTGGTCGAGAGAATCTTATTTGTTTACAAGTAAAATGTTCTTTGAGTAAAAAATTTCATGACTTTTGTATGAAGAACAAGATTTTAAAACCCAAATTTTCATGCCTTCTGGACAAAGAACAAAAGTTTTGTACCTTATTTTTCCTAAGGATGGGTTTTCTAAAAAAAAAATTTCCATCAATTAGTGTATGCTCTCACCCTCGGCCGAATTTGTTGTTTTCAATATATAAGGCAAATTCAGCCGAGAGTGAGAGCATACACTAATTGATGGAATTTTTTTTTCAGAAAACCCATCCTTAGGAAAAATAAGGTACAAAACTCTTGTTCTTTGTCCAAAAGACATGAAAATTTGGGTTTTTAAATCTTGTTCTTCATCCAGAAGTCATGAAATTTTTTACTCAAAGAACTTTGTACTTATAAACAAATAAGATTCTCTCGGCCAATTTATAGATATATATTATAAATATATAACTAAGCTAGTGATCGTTAGTCATCTGCTGTAGCAATGATTTAAACACAACAGATAAAAATATTATAAGACCATGGAATGCTTTATTGAATGATTATAAGAATGAGATCATTCTTCATTAGATTTAATGTGTTGCTCTTCATCCAATCTACTTTGAAGGTGCAAAGCCTTAAATATCTTGATACATCTTTCTTTGGAGATCAGAGGTTATATCTTCAAACTATCAATACTCCTCACTCGAGATAGTGCCACATATGTAAGACTTGTTGTTTCTTTGCTACCAACATCTATACACGCTTTCTCCAATGTCATTCCCTATGACTTATGTATCGTTAAAGCCCATGCTAATCTAAGTGGTAGTTGGCAAGATCCTCCACGTGTGATTGGTGGAATGGGTATCTGGCAAGGATGTTCATTATTATACGGTACTCCAATATAGGAGTCAAACTCAATGATGACATACGATGGCAACTATGGAGGTTGACAATGTGGACTATATATTATTTTCTTAGTGATTCCCAATGCACCATTAACCAATCCTGCTTCTAGCCATAGATTAACAGTGAGCATAACCCTTGCATCCTCGCAAATGAACACTACTCGGTCCAATTCTCCTTCTGAATCATCCCAAAATTTCACACCATTTGTCTTTCTATCTACTATGCACCATGCAACTGACTTCTGCATTTTGAGAAATATTTTTTTATTATGCATATGCACTTTATCCTTTGTATCAAAAAAATGCATAGAATCCTCAAATCCATCTCGCCCATCCGATGTTGATGGAAGTTTCATTCTCAAGTTTAAAAAGTCATAGTCCTCATCAGTCATCTTTCCTTCTCGTATATTCATCAAAACTTCTCTAAATCTTTGTTGTTGCGAATCATCACCCCTTTGTTGATACAGAACATCCAAGGTTACAAATTTATTGAATGCCAACCCCAAATTCTTTACATGCATCTGAGATGATATGTACGGTATAACATCTTTAACAGGTGAAAGCTGTGCAAGATCTCCAATGAGTATCATAGATCTATCACCAAAGTTATCTAAATGATTATCTAGAAATATTTCCTTGCCATTATAATTTTGACTGATCTAAGTTAAGTTACCCTACTTTTTTATTATTTGCATTTCAATAAAAAAATAATGATTTTCAAAGTGAATTTTCTAATTATTGGATCCCCTGCCCTACCTGCCCAGCCACGCCATGCCATTTTTTTTAATTTCTTTGTTATTTCTTCCTAGATTGTGTTTGACATCTCTAAAAGGATAGTGTAGTAACAGTTGCACCCAATAGTAATCTATCCATTTCTCCTCTCCTACTCTTGGAGCTACTCTAAATTTTGGAAATGTTCTTACAATAACTGGTCGTAGTCAAGGCTTCCACACTGGTAGCTCTCTCTTCTTCGAGATAAAGGTAAAATATTTCATAGCATTCAACAATGAAACTCCTTCCATTTCTAGTGGTCTCTTTTAATATGCATTGATAAGGGATGTATATGGTTTTGGTTCCTCATCTCCATCTAGATCTGGTATAACTCTTTTATACATATCTTTAGACACATTTATAGTATCAAATAGTCAACTGCATTCAACTAATGGAAGTTCATATAGCATATGACAAATCTCCATGGCACCTATGTCTCTATCAGCTGCAGCATTCATCATGAGTCTTTTGTATGTAGTCATTGCATTTTCTTCAGGGTTTCGAGATTCAGAAATACAAAGTAATAAATCATGAAAGCATATTAACTTCTTTTCATATTTTGCTGCATATTTTGCAATATATTTAATAACAACATATTTTTCAAGGACTAGTTGAAAGTCTATGTTTGCTCTCCATGTTTGAAGGATCATTCTATTATGGCGACGCTTGAGAATGTCCACCACGTGGATCATTGATTTTGTGAGTGGCTGTGGCGAGATTATGGTGACGCTTGATCACAGACTCTCCTACAAACATTTGCCTACCCTCAGTAGATCCACGATGGGTTTGATGTTGAGCATTTTCAGATCTGCGGCAGGACCCACGCCGCTGAAAATGAGCACCTACGGTGTGCTGATGGCCCTCGCCGACAGAATTACTTCTCCCACACATGAATTGTTGTGGCACAACTGTACCAAGTATGGTGTCCCGTTCTGATCCTCCACCTCTATGCCTGTAGCCCATGTCTAGTTTTGTGCTACATATATATATAATGATACTCGTCATTGTGTATTTTATTTAGGAATGATTAAACACTTGGGAAATTCGTCGGCTGAGATGATTGGAAAAAATGATTTCAACTTAGTAAAAATAAGTTAAAATGCATCAAGATTTTTCCAAGGTTAATTCAAGAAAAGGTAGAGACGTAAAATTAATCTATTGAGCCCTGATCAAAACAGTTGCTATGTATGTACATTATGCCTGAAGTAACAGAGCTATAATAATGAAGAGAAAACATGTAAAATAAATAGATTATATCAGTGCAGTGAAAGAACGCAAAATCAATATGGTAAAGAAAAAGCTATGAATTGAATATAGCTATGATAATTATAAAAATCATCATACCAAATGTAAGCAAAGAAAATGCTTTGAATTAAATCATAATGCATCAATTGCAAAACTTGGTTATTTCAGCAATTCTGTTATTTCAACTTACGCTAAGGTTGTTTAGGTCTACACATTATATTAACAATTAGGTGTTTAGGTCTACATGTTATATTAACAATCAACTAACTTAATTGTAAAGATCTTGACTTAGCAAAAATCTTAATTTGTCTAGTTCAGGTTTTGATCGCGGATAAGGTTATTCTGTTTTTGGTCTTGGCGGCGGTTTTCCAGGTTTCAGCCACGACGATTCTTCCTCTGGCCGTGGATGCAGTCATGGCTACAGCCACAGTCAAGGTCGCAGCTCTGGCAGATCTGATAGATCTACTAGTCGTGATCACAGCAAAGGCTGCGGTTCTAACAGATCTGTGGGTTTTAGCCGCAGATCTAAAATTTTAGGCCCTGGTGGCCCTTCGTGTTCTGGATCTGGGCGATTCACCCACCTCTCATCCTCTGCGTAGTGCACACATCCTCCTCGGCCTCTACCTCTTGTTTTGCGTCCTGATCTACGCTCTAATCCTATTCTATGCCCCAATCCGCGCATCATTTCTATCTTCGGCTAGAATGCTAGATTTGCTTTCGTGTAGAACTTGAGCCCTCCTCATCCTACTGCTCCATGCACTGTTTTCACGTTCTATCACCTGGCATGATCTGTATTTATAGGAATGAGAATCACACAACCTTTCTAAACGTATTACGCAACCTTTCTAAACGTATTTCTATTTTGCAACGGACATAACCTTTCATAACATGTCAGTGTTAGTTAGCGTTATGGACAAAGTTGGTCTTACTGAAATATGACTCGTAATGGCCTCTCGAAAAAGTCAATGTTAGTTAGCGTTATGGACAAAATTAGCGTTACTGAAATATGACTGGTAATGGCCTCTCGACCAAATAAAGGGGGTTGAAATTGGAATTCTTTCTTTTAACAATATTAACCCCAACAACATATAGTCAAATTAGAACTTTTGAACTTAGTATTGCCCACTATTATTGAACCCATAACTTGAAATTTTCAAATCAAGAGTTTTATTGCTGGGCTAACACCTCATTATGTTAAGTGTAACAAGCTTAAAACCTCTTACTTACATAATACTTGTTAGATGATAATATAACCAACCAAGCTACCTCATTAAGAATGTAGTTTTTTCAAATATTAGACTTAGTTTCAATATTATCAATCTTATTACAAATAGAAAAACATTTAAAATCTCATAATCACTTTATAATGGAACAAGGCTAAAATGATGATGATAATCAATTTATGTCCAAACTAATCATGATGTTGATGATAACTAATCTATGTCCAAAACTAATTAATTTTCAAAGCAAGTGAGGTTATTGGTTATTAGAACCAAAACTAGATTATGATATGTATCTTCTAGACATATAATCAACATGAAACTTCTGTTGAACTTTACAACTAAGCGCTACCAACTAAAATCAAATCTATAATTTGGAATTTATAACTCAAAAGTCTTACTGCAAAGCTAATTTAGCATTGCCCATCTCCCTACTAGATTAACACTTCATTATTATTATTATTATTAGACTACTTATTAATGTTGGCTTTGTTGGAAAAAAATTGTGTAGAAAACATTGGCTAGATGTCACAATAAATGAATTGCACAAGGAATCAAAGATGCAGAAATAAATTGAAACTGACCTCTAGCCATTAATGCCTTTATGTGAACTTGTTGTGATGAGTGTTCTGATTCTTCTATTACATCGATACTCAACAACGATAGTGTATGCTGACACTGAGCATTTGTGATAGGGACTAAAACTATAACAATGCCATGATTTTTTCTAGTGTCTTTGTTCTCCGATCAAGAACATTTTATAGGCTAGAAAAATGTCAGTTACCAAACTTTTGATTTAAATGGCAAATATGAGACCACACTTATGATAATCATTACAAACCATTGATTTTATCATAATGGTCACTTTTATGGAACTGTTACAAACCATTGGTTTTCTCATAATGGTCACATTTATGGAATTGTTACAAACCATCGATTTTCCCATAAATAGTTACATTCTTCCACTTGGTCTCCATATTTAAATTAATAATCATCAAACCCAAAATTCAAGAGATGAATACATGAATCATGGCAACAATTCCTCTGAATGTGAGTATTCTCTTCCATGTATTACAATGTATTATCTCTTAAACTTAATTCCTTATATGGTAACTAAACTTTATAAATAAACCCAATGTTCATTCTAGGTCCTACCATATGTGAATTTTCTCTAATAACTGTAAGCACAAACTGAATATGAGAAAACATCACAACTGAATAAGAGTTTCATTAAGACTATAAAATTTTGTGTACAAATTACATTACGGAACTAAGTCCCATCTGATACATGATCCTTAAATGACTTTGGTGACATTTCTTTTGTCAAAGGATCAACTATCATTAATTTAGTGCTTATATGCTCAATGACCACTTTATTTTCCTTAACACGTTTGCTTATGGCTAAGTACTTTATGTTGATATGTTTACTTCGACTGCAACTCTTATTATTCTTAGCCATAAAGATAGCAGTTGAATTGTTACAAAACATTCTTAATGGCCTATATATAGAATCTATAATTCTGAGGCTTGACATGAAACTCTTTAACCATACACCATGTGAAGTAACCTTAAAAACAAGAAATTAATGTTGCCTCCATTGTGGAAGTAGCAATCAAGGTTTGCTTTCCACTTCTCCAAGACACAAGTCCTCCAACCAACATAAAAACATAACCAGATGTTAATTTCCTTGAATTAACACAACTAATGAAGTCTGAATTAGAGTAGCCAATCACCTCCATATTATCAATTCATCTATATATAAGCATGTAATCTTTTGTACCTTGAAGGTACCTCATCACCTTCTTTGTAGCCCTCCAGTGGTCAATGCCTAGATTACTCTTATATTTTTCCAACATTCCCACAGCAAATGCAATGTTATGTCTTGTGTAGACCTGAGCATACATTAGGCTTTCAATAGTTGAAGCATATGAAATGTTGCTTACGTGTCTATTCTCTAAATCATTCTTGGGGCATTGGTTCAAATTGAACTTGTAACCCTTCACAATGGGTGTTATACTCGGTGAAAAATCTTTCATCCGAAACCTCTCTAAAACTTTATTGATATAGGTTTCTTGCAACAATTCCAGAATACATCTAGATCTATCCCTATGCATTTTAATGCTAATGACATAAGATGGCTCATCCATATCCTTCATGTTGAAGTTCTTAGAGAGAAATTGCTTCACCTCATATAGAAATCCATTATCATTGGTCGCAAGAAGGATATCATCCACATATAGGAAAAGGAAACATATTTTGCTCCCACTAACCTTCTGGTATATACATTGATCCATTATGTTCTCTTCAAAACCAAATGAAGTGCTAACATCATGGAATTTTAAATACCATCGATGCAAGACCTATTTCAATCCATATATGGATTTCTTAAGCTTGCATACCAATTGCTCATCACCACTAGAGGAAAATCCTTGAGGTTGTTTCATATAAACCTCTTCCTCTAGATCATCATTGAGGAATGTCATTTTCACATCTATCCAATGTAATTTGAAATCAAAATGGACAACCAATGCCATAATCACATGAAGGAATTCCTTCTTAGATATAAGAGAAAAGGTCTTCGTGTAATCTATTCCCTCTCTCTGAGTGAACCCTTTAGCAACAAGTCTTGCCTTATATCTTTCAATGTTGCCTAATGAGTCTTTCTTTGTCTTTAAGACCCATTTGCATCTAATGGTTTTTACACCATTAGGCAACTTGACAAGATCCCAGACTCCATTAGATGACATAGAGTTCATCTCATCTTTCATGGCATCATACCACAAGTCAGATTTCTTACAACCCATGGCTTGTGAAAACATTTTGGGATCATTTTTAGCTCTTATGTTATAGTTAGACTCCTATAGATACGCTATATAGTCACTAGGAATCATTGATCACCTTACTTTAGTAGATCTTCTTAATGTTGGTTCATCATTTTCCTAAGGAGCATGATGTTCAACAAGCTATTCAACAGGTTTTGGTGTCTATTATTCAGCTGGATCTACTACTTCTTGATCAACAATCTATGGGACTTCAATGACTAGTTTTTGTTCATCACGCATTTGTGCTCTAGGCATGTTGTGTATGATAATCAGTCTTTCACTTGAAGTAGAGGGTTGGGCACCTCCATGATCTTTCTCTAGAATAGTATCCCAAGATCGATTACTCCCACTAATCAAGTCATTCTCAAGAAATTTAGCATTCCTTATTTCCACAAACCTAGTAGTATGTGATGGACAATAAAATTTGTATCCCTTAGATCATTTGGCATATCTAATGAAATACCCACTTTGTGGTCCTTAGGTCTAACTTCTTTTCTTGTAGATTAGAGACTTGTATTCAAATGGGCATCCCCAAACATGTATATGTTGCAAACTCAATTTCCAACCTTTCCATAATTCAAATGGTGTCTTTCAAAAAACCTTGGTTGGAACTCAGTTTAATATATACACAATTGTCTTGAGAGCTTCAGTCTACAAGGACTTAGGAAGCTTGAAGCTGCTAAGCATACTCCACACCATGTCCAATAATGTTTGGTTTCTTCTTTTTGCCACACCATTCTAGTCTAGAAAACTAGGCATAGTGTACTAGGTAACAATCCCATGCTCTTGAAGAAACTTAGCAAATGGACCAGATGCTTGTCCATCATCAGTTTATCTACCATAGTATTCACCACCTCTATCAAACCTCACTATCTTTATTTGCTTACTACACTGTTTCTCTACTTCAACCTTAAACATTTTAAAGGCATCTAAACCTTCATTCTTGTTATGAAGTAGGTAGAGATACATATATCATGAGTAGTCATTGATACAAGTAATGAAATACCTTTGACCATATGCATCCATATTTAGACTACAAATATGTGTATGTATGATCTTTAATATGTTTAAACTCCTCTTGGCATCTTTCTTTGACATATTGGTCTACTTTCCCTTTATGCAGTCCACACCAATGTCAAAGTCAATAAAATCTAGGGTACTAAGTACTCCATCATTTACTAATCTCTTTATTCTCTTAATAGAGATATGTCCTAATCTACAATGCCGTAACATAGAGGATTCTTCATTCATAACACATCTCTTAGCACCAACACTATCATGAACATGCATAGAAGTATAAGAAGTTTCATTTTGTAAACTAATTTTGAAAGATCATCCATTAATGTACCATTTCCAATAAGTTTAAATCTATAATATAAATTGAATACAGTGTTTGAATAATTAAAGGAAAATCCCAATTATACAAGTCTTGAAACAAAAATTAAGTTCCTTGAAAAGCTTGGAGTATAAAATGTCTTTTTCAACTCTAAAACAAAACTACTACTTAAAACTAATTTGCATGTTCCAACTACCTCCACATGTGAGTGCATCTTGTTGTTTGAATAAACGCACAGCTCACTTAGGTTTTGCGCCCCCTACAAGGAATTAGTAACATGGATTATAGAACCAGAGTCAATCCACCATGTGTTATGGCCAACATCAACAATATTAGATTCAAAACAAACAAGTGAGAATTGAGTAGCTTTCTTTTTAAGTAATTTTTAATATTTAGGATAATCCTTCTTTATATGACCTTTTTTCTTGTAGAAAAAGCATATAGATTCCTTCTTAATATTAGCTTGTGCAGGCAATTTGCCCTTACACTTATTTTTGGCATGCCCCTTATTCTTTCTCTATGTAGCCATATGCACACACTCTCTCACTTCCATAGCAAGTCTACCCTCTTCTTGTACACACATGATCATTAGTTCTTATATTGTTGTGGAAGCATGTTCAAGATGTAGTTCACAAGGAAAGACTTTGACATCTCAACCTCAAGTGTTTTCAGTTGAGCCACTATATCCTTCATTTGCATGATGTGCTCACGCACACCACGGATTCCAGTGAGCTTCATGAATGAAAATTTCATTATTAAGGTTCTAGTCAAAGCTTTGTCTGATGACTCAAATTGTTTATTAATTGCCTTTATCAAAGTTCAGACATTATTATACTATTTCAATGAACCACGCATACCAACCAAGATCTTGATTTTTATGAACATGAGATAGAGGCGATTAGATCACTCTCATTTTTTATAAAAACCAACATCATCTAGTTGACTAGTTCTTGTAACAGTAGGTGGTTCATCCTTATGGATAACATAGTCAATGTCCATCCAACCTAAATGAAGGAGAATACTCTCCTTCCACACTTTATAATTATCACCCTTTAATTCAAGAATGTCACATTTAAAATCAAAGTAGTTCAAAACATGCTTATGTCACTAAATTTGAGGTTAAAATACTATGTGACATGTTTACCAATGTAAATCATGCAAAAAACATGAATCAAATGACATAAAATTGCTTGTGGGCTAATTTTTAATTCAAACAGATTCATGTATTCTTATGATGAAACTATTAAATTATATCCCTCTTCTTAATCCCTATGGGCAAATTAAGAAAAATAATTTAATACATCATCCTAATTAATCATATTAAATATAACAAACATTCATGTGGGATAAAATCTATTATGTTACATATAATTAATCACAATTTAATGTTTATTTACCTTATGTGATCAAAAGCTCTTAATATATAATTTTACACAATTAAAGATGTTGTGGTTACTCTTTAATTATACAAAATTATATAGATCACTAGTCATAATTTTTATGCAGAAAAACTATGCATATATTAATATGTCACAGATATATACAAAAAATATGCATAAAATTAATTATTTCTAAAACAAATTTACCAAATTCTAATATTTCTTTAAAAAATATGGTAATAAATATCAATTATTTCAGAAATATTAATAATAAGCAACTTTATTCTCATCCCAGAACACAAATGTGGCTATCAATATAAAGGTTATGTGATGGAGCTATACTAGGAATATTGGCTATAGAGAGCCCATGTAGGGAACATAGAGGCTACTCCACATGTGTCTCAGCCTTATCGACTATTGTTCCAAAGCATGGGGTCCACCATTACAGGTGGGGCACATTCTACCACATGGCTCGAGGGCCTTTCTCACCCTATCTTCCAAGGATAGAGGCCGAAGCACCTCACCACCCACTCCCTCTTGTTTAGATTCTCCATCCCATAAACTTTTCTAACAGTGTTTTCAAAGTGACAAAAAAAAAAAAAAAGCAGAGGAGATAAAAACACCCAACTATCCAGAATACTATAAACTCGAAGCCAAGCACCACTCCATAAGCCATGTATCTATTTTAAAACATTTATTAATTTTTTCACATAAGGCAAATTCAAAATCAAGCACCATATAATTCCACAATAAACATTTTCTAGTCAATAACTAAATTGACTCAAATTCGCCCTAGTTTGACACCATTAATAGATGAAAAATCCATCCCAATTTGACACCATTATAAGAGTGGCAAAACAAATACGATTAAGCATCAAGACAAAGACCAAACCTTACTCTAATACCAAATGTTGGAAAAAAAATTATGAAGAAAACATTGGCCAAATGGCATAATGATCGAATTGCACATGGAATTAAAGATATGGAAATAAATCAAAATTGACCTCCAGTTGATGTCTTTATGTGAACTTGTTGCGGTGAGTGTTTTGAATCTTCTATCACACCGACGCTCAACAACAATGGTGTATACAGACTCTGAATGTTTGTGATAGGGACCAAAACTGTAACATTGTCATGATTTCTTCTAATGCCTTTGTTCTCCCATTGATTTCAAGTTTTCTACGTCTATGAAGTAGGTCATGCAGCCCCCACCAGGGTGGAACCTATGGGAAGAACTAGCAAATGTGGGTTTGAGTTGCCAACACAAGCGCATTTCACAAAAATGCTTATTGTAACTACCTATGTTGCCCTACGTTATCCTATTTAATGGGGCAACTTAGAAAAACCAATATTTGTTTTCATGCAGAGGAGAGTACCAGTATTGGGGAACCAAGTAGAGTAAGTAAATGAGTTTAGTATAGTTGCTTTGCAAGGATAATATTTTCGCCCCCAGTGTCTATCCAAGCGAGCAAGTGAGCGATATAAGGCTATGTGCTTATGAGCTACTACACTTTGTAAGTAAACATTTTATAGGCTACAAAAATTTTAGTTATCAAATTTTCAGTTTAAATAGTAAATATGAGACCACCCTTGTAGTAACCGTTATAAACAGTTACAAACCATTGATTTTTTGTAACCATCACTTTCAGTTTAATAGTAAATATGAAATCACTCTTGTGATAACCATTACAAATAGTTACAAATCATTGATTTTCTGTCACTTTTATGGAACCATTACAAACTGATGGTTTTCCTAATGGTCATAGAACCATTACAAACCATTAGTTTCCCCATAAAGTGTTGCTCACACAAGGTTGAAATAGTATTTCCAAAAAGGCAGTGGAGGTGTAACAACGTTGTCCCTAAGTACGTTGTTCGGCACCCCAAGAGTTTCCCAAGCAGATTCTGAATCGGGACAAAACTCAAGAAGAATACGTTTCAGCAATCAACAATCCTGAAACACATGCCAACAAACAATGTGTTAGTGTTAGCATGTCTCCTGAGCGGTGTTTCATAAACAATATTTGCGATACGCTAACAAGCTAGATAGCACTCCCTTGCTCCACTCATGTGGACACAATGGGGACTACCAGCTGAACCCTCTAGATTCATCACCACGTGCTGGTAGTTGGTGTCGTGCTCCAAGGAGCACACGCAACATCTCATAGCATGTCTCATGACACACCCGGTAAAAACACCTCAACGTAGAGTTGAACTACGCAACCCTCCCAGGCAAGGTCTTACCGAGTGGGGTAATGAGGTAGGTTGTAGCCTCTCTTACTAATGCATGGAACTACCATGCCAGTATGGTTTTGAAGACACAAGGAGCGAAGAACCCCTTGTGCTCCCACGGCCCCCGAAGTGTGGGGGAGGTAGCAGGCCACTACCAACCCACACAAGGAGCGGAGGACCCCTTGTGTCCCCACGGCCCCCGAAGTGTGGGGAGGTAGCAGGCCACCACCAACCCACCCTCTCATAGGAGGGGCGTGGCTAAATTTAGTTTTATGTTCTAAAAGTGACATTTTATCTGAACAAGTAATTGGGTCATAAATACCGAGTTAAGCTGATTGTTAAAGTATAATGAGAGGGCAAAACCCAATCCACAGACCCTCCGTATTGTAACATATTTGACGGCGAATAACTCACGGACTGTGTATCTTCTATTTTTCTGGTCGGAAAATATTGCAAAAAATCTTGTGTGTTTTTTCTTATAGCCGAGAAATTCCTTTCGCGCAGATAACTTTCATCAGGTGCCGAAGAGATTGCTGATTTCATCCGGGAGAGGCGCATCGAATGGTCGTTGTGTGCTCTACTCTCCCTGCGATTTTCTGCAATCATTTCGCGGAAGAGCTGCTTCAGCGCCTTCGCTTTATACGCTTGCAGGTCCTGGATTATTTTCTAGGGGTTTTTGCTTCCAGGTTAGTAACAGAATCTCGTTTCGTTTCCAAGATCCATTGTTTCTCTGCGCGGAATTTGATCGAACGGAATTAGAGAGCTTTTGTTTTGTTCTTTTAGTTGGTTTTTGAAAACTGTAGCGATCCTTGCGTGTTGCTCTTCGAATGTTAGGGTTTGGTCTTTATTTTGCCTCAACCGAGGATGATCGAGTTTGTTTTTCAATTGGGGGCATGGATTTCGGAAGATCTTTTGCTGTTTTCGTTTTTGCGGTTTGCAATGTCGTTTTCTATTATTAAGCTATCAGCATGGATCTTTGTAAGATTAGAAACTTTTTGTCGGGAAAGAAATATTTTGCGTTTTACCTGATGGCTGTCTCCGTGTCTGTATTTGTGCTATTAGGCTTCATTAGAGCCGTTTGCATGGGCCGATCTAGTACTGTCTTGGCATAGGAGGTCTAGGTTTTCAGAAAAGTTCGATCGGTATCAACAACGAGCCGAGATTTGCAGGTGTTTCTCTCATTGAAAGCTGAGTTTTCAGCTTACACAAGAGCAAGTGGAAATTAGTATCTTAGGATGGAGAGAGGAGCAGCTGTGGCTCGGCCTCTTTGGATGAAACAGGCAGAGGAAGCAAGACTGAAGGAGGAGGAACAAAAAGCTGCAGCAGCAAAGGCCGCATTTGAGGCCACTTTCAAGGATGTGGAGAAAACAACAAATAAGGAGGAGCCTGCAGATTCTGACAGTGAAGCGGATGAAGAGAAGGAAAAGCTAAACCAGAAGCCAATAGGTCCCGTGGATCCGTCTAAATGCACGGCAGCTGGAGCAGGAGTAGGTGGAGGAGCTGCAGGGGCCCCTACCTCATTTGTGGTAGTAACCAAAGACTCTGATGGACGCCGAGTTCCTAAAGGTGGAGCTCTAATTAAAGTAATGGTGACTCCTGATATCTCTGTAGGAAGCGTGGAGCAGGAGGCCTTGGTTAAAGACCTTGGCGATGGCACCTACTCTGTGACTTATGCTGTGGCAAAGAGGGGCAACTACATGGTACGTGTGGAATGCAATGGCAAGCAAATACTTGGTAGTCCTTTTCCTGTTTTTTTCAGCGCTGGAAATCTTCCGGTGAACAGTACTACTTTGTATAATTCAACAGTTCCTTCTTTTCCTAACGGAGTGACTACTAGCGTGCCGAATTATACTGCAATGATTCCAGGCATGTACTCTGGATCTATGGGGATGATTCCGGGGATCCGGCCTGGTGTTATGGGAGGAGTTGTTTTACCAGGGCTCGGTGCATCGCTGGGGGAAGTCTGTCAGGAATATCTTAGTGGACAATGTGCAAAGACTGATTGCAAATTGGGTCACCCTCCTTATCCTCAACTGATGGCGACTTTGACTGCTGGAAGCACCATGGGTGGACTTACACATATGCCCATGCCCCCTTCTGCTGCTGCTATGGCTGCTGCACAGGCTATTGTTGCAGCTCAGGCACTTCAAGCCCATGCTGCTCAGGCTCAAGGAGAAGCAGGTCTGTATTATCTACATGGGTTTTCTCTTCTCGCTGCACTAGTTATGATTTCTTTTTCTCCTTTGTTTTCATGATGGATTTTGCTTTTCACTTCAGCACATTGGACTCGGTTAGCATTTGATAGAATCATTTTGACCATGCATTCTCGTTGTTTAGTTTATATATTGTGTCAATTGGTAGTACCAAGAAATTTGACAATGATAGTATTTGTGGACTCCTTGAGAGAGAGTGTTTCAGCATCTGTTTACCGAGAAAAAAAAGAATGAATGAACACACTCCAATGTAAATATTTTTCTTAATAAAACCATTGTGTACTTGTTCAAAAAGTAGATTGTAGGTAACCACCTCTGATATGGTGTCAGTTTCCACCTAAAAACTCTATACACAAGCTGAATTTTTGTCTTTTGTCTGAGAGGCTGAAGAGGGCTCTTCTTGATCACGGTAAATAATTCTTTTTGGTCACAACGCAGATGGGGAGCTTTTGGGTTACCCTTTTTTTTTTTTTTTGGGTTTTCCATTTAGAAAAAAATCCCGCTTAAAAAAATTTCATTGCTTACCATGTGTACTATTCTTTTCCCTTCCATGAGCCAGGGGGATTTGATTGTAAGAGTTGTTTTTCTGTAAACGGAGAAGATCCTCTCGGGCAAAAACATAGATATATATAATAAATATATAGCTAATATAGTAAATTTTTTCTTCTGACCTTGCTAAAGCCACCGTAAGGAAGGTTTTTCCGGCTTTTTTTTTCCTTTTTCTGGTTTTTAACCATATATATGCTTTCTATACTACAAAACGTAGTTAAGAAAAATGTTATGTTTATTTTCTCACATTTTTTGTTGACAACAATACTTTTTGAAAAGTTTTTTTTTCCATTGTGTAGGTGTAAGGACTAACAGTGGTAGTTCTTCACAATATGAGCAAGATTGTCTTTCAAGAACTGTCCAAGTAAGCAATTTTAGTTCGCATTTAACTTTGGAAAAACTGCGACAGGTTTTCAATGGCTACGGAAAGATCCTGCACAGTGAGATTGTGGACTCTAAAAGGTTGGCTTATGTTGAGTTCTCCAAGCGAGAAGAAGCGAAAGATGCCTTAGCATTGCATAAAAAGGATGTTAGTGGTTATCGTATAAGTGTTGACATGGCAAGGTCACTTCCACCGAAGAAAGTATCATCAATGACCACAGCTTCTTCAAGTACACAGCAGGCCCCATTGCCACTGATGATGCAACAAGCAGTTGCAATGCAACAAATGCAGTTCAAGCAGGCACTTCTTATGCAACAGACAATGGCTTCTCAACAGGCTGCAAGTAGAGCTGCATCAATGAAGTCGGCCACTGAAATGGCATCGGCACGGGCTGCTGAGATCAGCAAAAAGCTTAAAGCAGATGGAGTTGGTGAGGATGACAAGGATTCTAACCGAAAATCCAGGTCAGAGAACATTTGGTTAGATCCCTACATAGTAACATTTTCCAAATTATACTGTTATTAAGAAATAACTCTTTCTTTTTTCTGAAGGTCTCCTTGTCGATCTCGGGCAAAATCACGATCAAAGTCTCCAATCAGGTACCGTGGAAATAGACGTTCTCCATCGCCTCCATCGAGATATCATCGTGATCGTCGATCCAGATCACCTTTTCGACCTCGACATAACCGAAGAAGTCACAGTAGGGATAGAGGCCATTATCATAGAGATGACAGGGATAGAGGCCATTATCACAGAGATGACAGGCGTGATTGGGGTCGATCACGTGAGGAGTATTCTCGTCGAAAAAGAAGCAAGAGCAGGAGCCGAAGCCGGGGAAGACGGTCATCCAAAGATCGATCAGCCTCTCCCAGATACAGAAAGGAAAGACCAACATCTCCAAAAACTCACAAGGAAAGACCAACATCTCCAAAAACTCACAAGGAAAGACCAACATCCCCAAAAACTCACAAGGAAGATACGAAATCTTCTCGTGATGACAATGTGAAAAGAAGATCCAGGCGATCAAGATCCTTATCGAAAGAACCCAGAGATGGTACGAAGGACAGACAGGATTTACCAAAGCATACCCATGACCGGTCGAGTAAGCAAGATAGTGAAGATATCAAATCCTCTCGAGAAGAACATCTTAAAAGAAAGTCAAGGCGCTCGAGATCCTTATCAAAAGAACCTAGAAATGTTACCAGGGACAAGCAGGATTTATCAAAGAATCCACAGGACCGTCGAATTAAGCCGGATGATGAAGATCGGAGATCTTCTCAAGAGGAGAATGTAAAAAGAAGATCTAGGCGCTCAAGGTCCTTATCAAGAGAATCCAGGGATAATTCTAAGAATTGCCATGACAGATCAAAAAAGCCTCGATTTGATCAAAGCAGTCAGGATAAAGAAGAGATTAAATCATCAACAAAGGAAAATGGATTGAAAGACGATGTGGGTACCAGGCATAATGTGGTTGGCAGTAAGGCTCAGAATAATAGCCACGAGGAGAAAGCTGAGAAGCATAAGTCAAGCAATAAAGACCGTTCTGACGATAGAATAAGAGATCGTGGAAGATCTGATGGTAAATCAATGAAAGTAGATAGAGCTTACGATGATGTAGATCATGCCAGTGATAGGCGAAGGCATTCAAGGAAATCTGAATCAAATGATGATTTTAAATTGTCACCTGATAGAAAATCACATAGAACTGATAAGAAACAGTATCGTGAAAAAGATGCAGATGACAGGAGGTCTCATAGGAAGGAAAGGAAGGCGGCAGATGCTGATCAGGAAATAAAAGAGAAAAGGCATAGAGACAAGGTAGAGGAAGTTGAGGAGGATGGTGGTCGTTCAAAACGATACAAGGAGAGTCACAAGAAAGAAACAGAGAATGATGATGAAAAGTCGTACAGAAAGAAAGAAAAGCATAGTGATAGATCCCGTTACCATGCTGATTCGCCACAGGGTTCATTTAGAGAGGATGTAGATGCTGACAGACATGCTCGTAGGAAAGGTAGAAGTCAAAATGGAAGGAGGCGCTCTATTTCCGTCTCACCTAATGGTGGTTCAGAATCTTAACCAGGGAAGCTGTTTCCTATTTTTAAAAAATTGTTTTGAAGCAACTTCTATGATAGCATCCTGAAATTATTGCAATCCTTCTAATGAACTTCAATATTGCAACGCCATTGGTTCTGGAAAGGTTTATCATGAGTTCTGAAAGTTTTATGCAATGAGATGAGTTCATGCTTGTAATTTGTGATGGAAAAGAGTATGGTCTATCATTTCTTTTCCATTTCTGTATTTCTTTTATCATTAGATGCATAAACAATTATGTGTCTAGTGTTTCCATTTTTATGATTTCCTGTATTATTGCTATTTTCTGTACTCCTTAACCTCACCTGACTCTTAAATTGGTATTTTCAGTATGTGATCATTTATGCCTTCATGTGGGTTACATGTCAGTTTGGATAGAAATGTCTCTTCTTCTGTTTCCCCTTTGCAGAAATGCCTTAATCAGGAAGGAAATTTAACAGAAGAAAATTGTTGCGAAGAGATTTAGCTTTGAACGAGGAACGGTTACTCGTGAAATGGATACGCATCGGTCATTTGTGCGACGTTTGTGAAATATATTATTCGATTGTTGTTTGCATTAGCCGACTGCTTAAACTTTATTGATTATAAACACAACAATTTTTGAGATGTACGTTATTTATGTGAGTTGAACGCCTTGAAGCTTATTTTAGAGATGTGTTCACATTTTTCGCAGGAATGAAACAGGCGTTACGTTGCCGGTTCGCATTCATGTTTCATCGACGGGTGATTTCTCCAAAGTTAGAATTTAAGTTTTGTATAAATTTAATCCAACTGCAGGATGGTGGACTTATTTGTCATAATGCCCTTTGTATGAATGTGGTTTCCGAATCATTGGTTGACCAAATGCTGACAATCAATTTTTTGAAACATATTTGTAAGCTTCTGAGTTTTACAAGAAAGATTCCCTGAAGCCAAAATTTCTTCGACCAATATATACGTGGGTCTTCGATGTAATTGAAATTAGGCTTTACTTTAATAAGAAATAGGTTCAAAGGTTAAGGTTTATCATGTTATGAAAAAACATCAGGTCAGATTGCAATAACTTGGACTAATGTATAGTGTAGTTTAGTTGGGTTCAAAACTTCGATTTAGTGGTCTGGGATCTGTTAGGTTGGTTTGTGTGCGTTGCCTTCCTCTATGGATTAAGACACATGTACAAGGGTGAAAGACAGCGCAGTAAATACCAAGTTGAGGCTGTCAGATCCCCAAGACGTGGTAGGAACGATATTAGTGCAATGTAAAAGGCAAGGCAAGCAGTGAACTATTAGTTGGATAACTGAACTGTGTCCAGAGAGAACGTTTGAAGTGGTTGCAATGTTTTGATTTCAACTTTGATACGAGCTTGACAGCATTAAATCTAAATCTTGCTTGGGTTTTGGTTTAGACTACAAAAATTAAAAAATAAAGAAGTGCATTCGCCTTGAATTATTTGCATACAAGGAGTTCAAAAAACTTTAGGGGTGATAGTAAGATGCTCATTTCTCAAGTGAAAAGACCTATGTTTGAGTCAAAAGACCTGGGTTTCAGATTACGCACAGCCACTTATCAGGATGAACTATAGCTCCAGGTGATGATCCATATATATTTTATGACTTAGCAGTGTTCAGTAAAATTAAATCAATGACTTGGAGCTACCAAACTCTTTCTTATAAACTAAGAAAGTTAACAGTTGCACCTCAGTCCATGTAGATTAATACATAACTAACTACTTTTTAATTGATTTTTGTGATCGATATCTTCATGTAGATTAAGATGCAACTAATTACTTTTAACAATCAGGTATTAACATGGTGGTAAGATTTTTAATTTAAAAACTCCAAATGGTGAGTTCAACTTTGATATATAATATAGAATGTTAGTTGATGATGTGGAAGCCGTTGAGCATCTGATGAGCTGTGATATTGTGTACGCGATATGGCGTCTTGCCTCATCTTCTATAAATAAGAGGCGGCGCTCTTGGTTCCAAAGAGTTAGACTTAGACCCTTAGTCAAATTCTTGCAGTTTTGTTATTTCAGAGTTAGAATTATTTATGTGTGCCCGCAGTAGGAGTCATAGAGTGAATGAATCTTTATTCAAGCAATTTGTACCTGAACACAATTTTGTGTATGGCAATAAAGGTGAACTTTATGATAAACCTTGCAGCATACAGACTAAGCTAATTAGTAATTAATTATTGTTTAATGCTTCCCTAGTTAATTAGTATCTCTCTCAACCTTCAACCCCCTTAGTTAAATACATTCAGTATGATCGCTTCGAGCATGCATGTGGCGTTTGGTAACCCAGTGACGATTAGCGTTTGGTAATCCCAGTAGCATTGCACTGGTTCAGGATGTGTACGACAAGTGAGAACGGATACTGGTGTTAGGAACATTTAGGAACTAGTTAATGAATAGTTAATGTAAGTTAGTCACTTAGCTCTCTCCCCCTCTCCTTTATTAGCAGAAGACAAAAAATACAAAAGCTTACTTAACTATACAACCGTGACAGTACAAGTAAGTTTGGGAAGACAACGATTGATTAACCCTGAGTGTTCCATTAAGGTGCGTAAGCACTTAGTTCTTGGAGTTCGATTGGATCGTGCATGAAATGCTCGTATTCATATGGTTGAGTGTATGGGTACCTCGCTACTCATCATTGACGTCGTTGCCGGGGGCTTAGTTGTTTGTGCGCTACGTAGAATATAGGAAATCATTCATATCGTTGGAATGTTAGAACGAACCCTTAGGGTTAATCAAAGGAAGACAAGACAATGGTACATTGCACACCGAACAAGACAAGATGTCTTCTTCTTCGCATAAGAGCACTTCACCACTTAGGACTAACACAAGATTCGCTAGTTCCTCAACAGTTTCGTGTGGTATATACTCATCCCGATGAGTATGTACCTGATTTCACCTTTATTCTCTACCAAGATGAACAATTGCGTTGGAGAGATTTGGAGGGTAACATAGTGTTGCCTCCAGACTGATTAGTCCCCAACATGCTCTTTCGTGCTCTCACACAAATAGGCATGCCGCTTTTATATGCAGAATACGTTGTATGCAATCATGACACAAGGGACTATCATCCCACAAAAATGCAACGTCAAAGGGACTTGTGACAGGAGAGATACCATACATCCTTGAAGGGTAAATGGCCCCATGACGCTCTGCACATTTTGAGTGAAATTGAGGATGCTGAACCTGCTTCAACAGGTTTCCCACGAAACAATGTTCCTCCTCCTGACATTGGTCAAGAGGTAGTGTATTAGAACCTCCACTCTATTGTTCACAACATTGGTTCTGATACCCACGAACACAAAGTGTTCAATGAGGGAACACGAACACACGATAAGGGTAGACATTCTGATCGTGATCACGATCGAGGTCGAGACCACTGAAGAGAAGGTAGAAAACACCGTCATGTCGATGGTTCTCTTTCTTCTTCACCTTCATCGTCACCTTCACCCTCTCCTTCAGTGTCTAGACGCAGTCATAGGGAAACCAATCGTGAGGATAAGGGAAAACAAAGTGAAAAACATCGACGAGATAGTCGAGAACGAGGACAAGGGCACTCTAAGGGATCAAAGCATAGAAGAAGGGAGAGTAGGGAACTGCGTAGACACCATAGATGCTATGAACGAGATGATCATGAAGAACCCCTACTCGCAACTAGAAGCATGCTAGATATAATAGAGGCCATAAGAGTTCCAACAAGGCACCAAAAGCATAGTAGGATCAAGAGGTTAGACATGAACAACATCCCACGATTTGAAGGGGGATACAATGTTGATCCTCAAAATCATTTACAAGCATTCCATGATGCATGTGCCTTGCAAAACATAGAAAACGAATAGAAAAAACTGAAGTTTTTCCCAAGGACACTAGTGAAAGAAGCTAAAAACTGGTATCGGTCCTTAGAATCGAAATCCATTCAAAGGTGGACTACAATGTTAAAATTGTTCAATGATAAGTACCAAATGTACTCCTGAGTGTCTAATCTGCGGAAGCAAATCCAAGGATGGAAGCAAGGAAATCATGAACCCTTGGATGCTACCATGGGCCGCTATTACGCATTGTTACATCATTGCCCTGGCCATGGTTATTCGCAGCGAGATCAGCTACGCCATCTCGTGGATGGACTTAGGCATGAAACAAGAAGAACCCTTGGGATGTATGCCCAAGGAAGGTTATCGAAGCTTAGGTATCATCAAATTCATAGATTGCTAAAGCAAGTAGCCAAAGAAGAAGGTGAGCTACGAAAGAGAGAAAGTGTGGAAGAATACAACCGAGATCCTTCCCTTCGAAAAAGGGGAATGAGATTTTGTGAGGAGCAAGAAGAGTTGCCACTCGAAGAGATGGTGAATAGGAAAAATTTGCCTCTCCAAAAGTTAACAACAGAAGTATTGGCAAAGGTAGACCAAATGTGGGACTCCCTGGATAGTAGGTTTGAAACTGTTCTCAAAATTGTAGAGGAGTCTAGGGAGTGAGGTAGTGACCGCAAAAGAAAAAGAAAAAGAGAGAAGTGGACAATGCATGTAACAAAGGTAAGAGCAAAATGGCCATCACATAAGAGGTTGTGGATTCAGACATGGACAATGATGGTGGATGTGAGATATGCCAATACGACCATCCTAAGGGATGTTGCCTAGTGATCTCACATCTACAAGAGTCTGGGGTGTATGCACTCAACCCACGACTAAATAAAGGGCAAGCACCCCGACGGTTACCTTATCCCCAAGGTAACCCAAGGCAGTTCCACCAATCTTCAACATATTATCCAAGTGGAACTCCACCACAACCCATTGAGCAACATCAACAGTGGCAATACCCACAGTCATGGAGGATGCCACCACCAAGGCAACAATACCCCTACCGGCAACTTGACCCATATGGCTACTACGTGCAGCATCCAATCTCTCCACGTGACTCTGCTAGTCACGTTACACGACAACATCACTACCAAGCTCGTGAGTATTATAGAACTCCTTTTCTTAGGGAAGGTAACTCACAAATATACCATCCTTCAAATCCATCTACGGCTCTCACACCGATAGCTCCATTACCACTTGCTTCAGCAATGCAAGGGGAACTCCCTACTCAGCTGCAGCAACGCAATGCCGCAAAGGCTGTGAATCCTCAACCCATTGTTGGTTTTGACAACTGTATGAAGAAAAGACCTTTCTTCAGAACCGACAGTCCAACCAAGCCCTTACAACCACAAGCGGTTGAACCTTTGAATGCCTCCCCATCAAACAAGGCTTTAGAGCTCCCTTCGAACCAAACACTAAGCTCAACGCATATGGTTATGTTAACACATGCCGTTACTGACTGGATTAAGGTTGGCCACCTTCCCAGGAAATTCTCTGATCCTGGAAGCTCTCTAATCTATCACCAAATTGCTGGGAATGAGCCATGCAAAGCTCTTCTGGATTCAGGTTCTGGAGTCAACTTAATATCAGAAGAAATGTACAAAACCTGAAACCTGCCTCCATTAAGGAAGAACAATATTCGCCTAGAGCTGATTGACCAGTCCATCACTGTTCCCTTGGGACTGATGGAGGACATAATCATCACTGTGTGTGGGTGGTCGTACCCAACTGATTTCCTAGTGATACAAGTGAATAACGGTAAAGGGGACTTCCCAATAATAATGGGAAGGGCATGGCTAAGTACTATAGATGCATGCCTAGGAATTCGTGATCTTTCCCTAGAAATATCTAAGGAGAACACTTTTGGAAAGATCGAGAAGAAGAAGGTTCTATGCATCGCATACAATGATACATGGTGCAATTGCGTGCAGAGATCATGAGTTGTGCAAAGTTTAGCATTGCCTGCATGCAACCGGTGTGCACAAGACATTAATATACAAAAGTGCCTGTATGCAGCAGCCACACGACAAGAAGACACCCAGTGGTTGATAGCTGATCAAGAGAGCAACTCACTAACGTGCATAGAACTAACTAAGGGAATAACTTGTGCTTAGATCGAAAGCATAGATGCACTAGAGCAAGTCCGCTGCCAACTTCTAAGCCTTAACCTTGAAAACATCAACTGGGAGAAGTTGGAAATTCCTGAAAAATTCAAACAAGAGCTTTGATAAGAGATTGTTAGTCAATGTGCAACAGAACAAACCTTTCCATGAATTTAAAACGGTCAGTGCACATAATACCTTTAAGAAGGAACAACCCCGCTCACTATTTCGGATCTCCTCCTTTCAATTCAGTCATGGGAGAGACGGCCACCTCTGCTAACCATTTGAGGCCCTCAGTTCCTTTTTAAGTTTTTGTTTTACAAATCTCTTTAACGTTTCTTGTTTTTGTTTTGCAACATCGTTTATACTTTTTCATTTCTTTGTATGGCTGTTTGTTTTATTTGTTTTTGTCTTTGTTTATTGTTTTTGTTTTGTTAGATTCGTCACCTAATAAGTGCTCTTGATGGTGGTATGAATTGTATTCCATTGATTGCTAATGTTTGGTTTTTACCTTTGAGTTATAATATTGATACTAAGGTATGGTTCTTTTGATATAACAGGCAATGAATCCACGTCATCCATGCATTCATGAATTTCTATGGTCTCTCTTGGCTTGGAACTGTACAGTCCCTTTCTTTAATAATAAAACTATTAATGAATTGGTGATTGGGCATTTCTCAAACTAAGGAAGGACTCAAGGACTGAAAAGGGTGTGACTTCAAAGGGATTTGATGCATTTGTGCTGGCCATTCTCTTGGATGCCTTGATGTTTTCTTCTTGAGTTTTCCTTACCATTTTGACATTACTCCATTATCGGGAAGCTGAGCCAATAAAAATAAGTCTTTGCATGTTGTGGTTCTCATGCAAAAAAGAAAAGAAAAAGAAAAAGAAAAAAGAAAAAAAGTAAGAATTCAAAGTACATCCCTTAGACAAAATAATCATCTAGGCTACAAGCACTGGTTATGGAACTAAACAAACATGTTCCCTTTAACTAAGGCCCTTTCTCGCTTCCTACTTTTCCCTTTCTCGTTTCCTTGGAATGGTGGTGACTCTTTGGCAGAAGCGTTCTTGTTACTTCAAGTGGATGGATTGGCCAAGTGTATTAATGCGAAGTCACTGGATGTGGATTGTTTGAGGTTGGATTTGGAATGAGATCTACTTAGTCACATTAACCATAAATACACAAGGGGCTATACACCACCTTGTTCTTGGGACTCGATTCCATTTTCTCCTCCCCATCATTCTTTCTCCATTTTCCACCTCATTGCTGGTTGTATCAGTAGTCTATATTTTGGTTGATGCATTGTTTTCTATTTGGTGAATTTTTGTGGTTAAGACTTTAACTCTTGCTTTCAAATGACATTTCCAGAGCCTACGGACTCCTTGAATGTGGGATTGTCAAGGCATAAAAGGCATGAGCCTGCTTTGGGGAGGACCCACTGACATTCCTATTTGGTGCATTAGTTAATTTCTTTTCCTTAAACATTTTCGCAATCAACATTTATTTTGTTCATTCCCATCTTTGACATCCATTTTATCGGCATTACCGTTGTTTCTCTTTTTCCATCTTTCTTATTCCTTATATTTTTCCATTCTATCGCTACCGGAGGATCACTTTTAGTCATGGGGGCCTTGGTCCAATTTTTTCAATTTTTCCTAACCTCTACACCTTAGGTAGTCACCAGTGTTATATCTCTGGAATCTGTATTGGCCATATCACAACTCAGCCAATGGACCTTACACCGGGGCAAGGTATCAACTGTATTGTGATTTACTTATCCTTGCTCATATGTGATCGTGTTGTGTGTGCAGATGACAATCATACAACAATGGACTGGACCTGTAGAAAATACTGAGGATGGAATGGTGTTGGAACGGTTGTGCAAGGAACAAGATTGATGGCGTGGTTATGGATGGACAATGGAAGATGCAATCTTGGCATCGGCAGCAACACGTCTTCTTCTTTTCTCTCTCTCTCTCCTCTCTCAACTACCAAATAAGGCTGGATGTTAATTGTGTATAGTGTTCACTCTTGTAGTCATGAACACTAATATTGTCATGTATTGTAATGTTGATCCTTCACATGTCATCCCATTCACCATTAGTTGTCATTCAAGTCAATAATCTCATACCTTCCCAATATTTTATAAGGAACTTGAGGACAAGTTTTCATTTAGTCATGGGGGTATGATGAGCCATGATATTACGTACGCGATATCGCGTCGTGCCTCATCTTCTATAAATAAGAGGCGACACCCTTGGTTCCAAAGAGTTAGACTTAGACCCTTAGCCAAATTCTTGCAGTTTTGTTATTTCAGAGTTAGAATTATTTCTGTGTGCCCGCAGTAGGAGTCATAGAGTGAACGGATCTTTATTCAAGCAATTTGTACTTGAGCACAATTTTGTGTATGGCAATAAAGGCGAACTTTATGATAAACCTTGTAGCATACAGACTAAGCTAATTAGTAATTAATTATTGTTTAATGCTTTCCTAGTTAATTAGTATCTCTCTCAACCTTCAACCCCCTTAGTTAAATACATTCAGTACGATCGCTTTGAGCATGCGTGTGGCGTTTGGTAACCTAGTGACGATTAGCGTTTGGTAATCCCAGCAGCGTTGCACTGGTTCAGGATGTGTATGGCAAGTGGGAACGGATACTGGTGTTAGGAACATTTAGGAACTAGTTAATAAATAGTTAATGTAAGTTAGTCACTTAGCTCTCTCCTCCTCTCCTTTATTAGCAGAAGACATAAAAAATACAAAAGCTTACTTAACCATACAATCGTGACAGTACAAGTAAGTTTGGGAAGACAACGATTGATTAACCCTGAGTGTTCCATTAAGGTGCGTAAGCACTTAGTCCTTGGAGTTCGACTGGATCGTGCGTGAAATGCTCGTATTCGTATGGTTGAGTGTAGGGGTACCTTGCTACTCATCAGCATCCAAGGACATGAGTTTAATGTGCTAATCTGTTTTCATTATCATTCATCCATTTACAAGTTTTACAGTGTTAATAGTCTATAATGAGCCACTGCATGGGTTGTTTTGTTCTTCAAATTGAAAGTTTCGAACTTCCAATAAAATCATTTAATCAATAATTTCCATGGAACCATGTGAATTGTTTTGTTCTACAAATTGGAAGTTTTGAACTTCCAAAAAAAATCGTTTAATCAACAATTACCATGGCCATGGAATGTTAATATTGAAGGATAATGGATTGATGATTCCAAATTGACTTAGGCCTCTGTGCACAGCGTTGAACAAATCTTCGTTGTTATCAGGGTTGCACGTGACGAGAACTCCATTATTTCAAACATACTGATCATATACTCGTGATGAGTTACATATATACTATCTTTTAGTCCATTAGCAATATACATGGTAAAACTTTGAATGGAAAAATACTCCATCATAAGCAACTTTTGTCTACCAAAATAACTCTAAAGCTTCGAATCCTAACCAACTACAAAGTGTATTTCTATTTTAAGTCTATATTTTAGCTACCAAGATGGAATTTTTATATAATTTTAAAAATTATCTAATATTTTCCAAAAAGTTTAAATAAGAAATTTATCATATCATTTAAATTTATGCCATGGTTAAAGACATAAGTGAATATTTTTTATCAGGTTTAAGTTCAAGCAATGTTTAATCGATTTGAAAAAAAAAAAAAAAACTTTTGTATGTTTCAAGTTTTTAAAAGTAAAATTTATTTTTTTAAAAAATTATTAAATATACATAATACAAATGGTAATTTGAAAATTTCCAAGTTAATTAATGTGCGATGCAAAAATTTGCAAGTTTTTCAACAATTTGTTGATTTCTACAATTTTGCCCGTCAAATTCGTACGCAGCCGATTTCTAATTATAAAAACAAACGCTGATGTAACATCCTAGGTAACTGCATTTTTAAGAAAAAAAAAAAAGATCTTAAAAACTTTTACAACGAACAGAATGATTAAAATTTGAGCTCCACCCTTGTTTTCAACGTTATCGTAACTAAATATTTCTGAATAACAAAATATTTCTGATTTCATCAGTCAATCAGCTGACAGCGCAGAGCAGTACTAGGGGAAATGGCCTACAAATAACCTAAAGAAGACATGAATAACAGGGGAATATGGAAGTTTCAGCCTACAGCCATGGTGGTGGACTGATGGGAAGATTACGCATCAGAAATTCATGAAACTCTTGGATTTCGTGTATGATGCTTACCGTTCTTCCGATGCACTGGCTACCTGGTCCAGGAATGGTTAAACCTGTTCCTCCCTGCAAGTTTTCCATACAGCGATTCAGGTTGAGGCTTAATTCTGTAGAAACCACCTCATACAATCCTCTCTACCATTCTAGTCAATCAACTAACCTTCAGCATTTGGGTTTCCTCGCACAACAGAATTGCCAGGGTAGCATCAGGAACCTACATTCGCAAACAACAGACTTCAATCCTCAATATTCAAACCCAGAAACAGCATTAAACATCCAAAAACCAAAATTCTAAACTGCATACGAGACAAACCTCCAGGATTTCGTCTCTCAAGCATAGTCTAGCTGAAGCAGAAGCAACTCGGAGAAGGCTCTGAAGCGACAGCACATCGTCGAATGTGTTGATCACCGAGGTATCCTTCCTCAAGGTCACGTAATACGTCTTAATTAGATCCCCTGCAGACTTGGAGAGCTTCACGGATTGTATGTTAGATGCCATTTCCAGGTGAGCTTTCAGGGCTGCATTCCTTGGATTATTATTATTAGTATTATCAGGCTCATCCTGAAGGCCGAGAAAATGAGCTTCTTCTGCTTCTGCAGCCACAACAACGTCGAATTTGTGGACCAGCGAAGGCTCCAGAAACGCGTGCTTCTGTCTTGTAAAGGGCCCTGCAACCACGGATGGCACTAGGCTTGTCTGCGCTCGCGAAAATGCGTAGGTTCCCCATACTGTGGCCCTACAAGGAACCAAGAATTCGTTCGCGCTTTCTTTGAGCTTGGGGAAGATACTAGGCTTGTTCCCCATTGCTTCCGAAAGCTCTCTTGTTTCTGATTTAGTCATCGGACTCCGCATGAAATCCACAAGGAAAATGCCGTCATTGCTCCGGCAAAGGCTTCCTGAGTGGAGCATCTCAGGTCGCCCGTTGGAGGCCTTTGCCAATTTCGCTCGCAGAGTTTTATTGCAGGCAGCGTGTTCCACGCTTCTCCAGGAGAATTCGCCTGCTATTGCCTTGATTTTCCTGAATAAAATCTCGGAAGCATCTCTGGTTGTTACAAGCGTGTGGATAATCTTCTTTTCGTTGCCAGTCTTTTGGAAATTGAAAGCGTTTTGGTATGCTACCAAGCTAAGCAATAAAGCGATCCGCGAATGTGAATTCAAACGAGGCTCGCTTTCTCTCTGTGCAGGAAAGACAGAGTCGCAAAGAGCGTCTAGGGATATGCGGCCGCTATCATCTAGATATTCAAGAGCAGCTTCGGGCCAGAATAAGTCTGCTGTTAAGTTCGGCGTAGATCGTGACGGTGGGATGAAAAAGGTGAATAAATTGTTTGCGTGAATTTTAACTTGACCTATGCATCTTTCATAAGGCGAAGGAACCTGGCTGATTTCTGTAAAGGCATGCCCGATCACCGCCACCGAATCGCCGATCTGAACTTTGCCTGCCAAGTCGTCGTACAACACGGCGGAAATCAGCTGCGGAAATTTTACATGTTGATATTCTGAGACGCTAGGTACAGGCCCGAGCAATACTTCCTAGTAAAAATCCAAAATATCAACATCGTCAGCGTATTATTGTAGATAACATATCTTGCGCGTTAAACATTAGTTTTATGGATTCTTGTCCGGGAATCAGAGTTTTCAAGTATAAACTAAATCTGGCCATCGCACCTGTGAACGGATATAATTGGAAGCGTTGGCGTCTTCTTCGAAACTACTGTTCCAACAGCAAAGATTTCCAGCAGGGACGTTGTCATGAAGAAAGACAAGCTTCACCGAGTTGCACGATTTGCAACAAAAGCGTCTCATGTAGGCTGTGAACAGATGATGTCGGTCAAGGATGTTTTTGCTTCCGCATGTCTTTCTTCAAACTAACTCTCTTTCATAGTTAAAAAGTAAAAACGCTATTAAAGGGCGCAAGTGGAGTGTAATGTATTTATTTGAGAAAAATATCGACTCTTTACCAAATGATTTCATATTTTCATATTTATGGAACTTGCAAAATTCAAATGTGAATGGAGACCTTTTAGACTATTGAAGAAGTTAAATAGGAATAAAAAATGAGTTTGCTTCTAGATATAGGTTTCAAAGATGAAAAATAGCTTTTCATTTACACACCGAAGACAAAAATGCACAAAAAGATGAAATCCAGTTGGAGGCCTCGAGACATACTTGACAAGGAAATCTTCACAGTTGCAGAAACGGTTGAAATCCGAACTTGCGAAAGCCGAATACGTCGAGAAAACGGGAACTAAAAAAAAAAAAAAAAATTCAAACGCGAACGATTTGAAATGAAATAAAAAAGGATATATGTTACGGAAAGCGGAGACGGCATAAACGACGCCATAGACGTGAACGAGAGCTTTGCCAGGGAAGCGAACGGCTCTGGTTTTCCAGAGCAGATGAGCAGCGACAGCAGGCATGGGAGGCGAGTGGATCCGAATCCAAAGGCGTTTACCAAGCGAAGATGAAGGAAGATGACGAGAAGAAGAAGAAGAAACGGCTGCAAAGATGAATGTCCACATCTTGAAAGCCATGGCATCTGGATCCTGGAGCAAGGCATTTGCCAAAGAAGGATTCCAGTCGAGTAGCTCCATGGCATCTATTCTCACCACGAAGGCATCCATCTCCGACCTCGAGAATTGGCGTATGCACTCCACTGCCGTTCTGTGGAACCATTTCTCCCCGAACGCTTTCACCAAATCCTCCTTCTCCTCCATTTCTCTGCAACAAAAGCTTATCGTGCATGGACTATCCTTCCGTGCTTTATGAAGACCGAAAAATCGCAACTGCCGTACTAGCTTTACGAAATTGAGCAAGTCTTGGCTCTTCGAGTAACTTGACTGGGTTAACGACGATGAGCGTTTGTTTTCTGTTTACCTGTCTTATATAACAAGAGGAAAGTCACCAATTAATAGTTATAAACTGATTAAGAACTCGTATTTAAAATTAAATTTGATTTTAAAAAAAAAATCTGTTGCAACCTTGAAATATTAAAGTTCCCAAGAAATGCACCCACATTTCTTATAAGTTACCTACTTATATTGAAATAATTATATAATCTTAATATATTAATCAATGTTATTAAGGTAATTATCATTCAATGCATATTTTTGTTCAACAGTAGATGCTTTTTCAGGTTTTCATCCTTGCAGTTGATCTAAAAAACCTTCCTCTATGGTAGGAAAAGGATCATGCCTTGGCCTCTTTCAAAAGTGCCTTTCCTACTATAGGTTTTTTGTAAAAAAATTTTAAAAAAAGAAGATGCATACATTCAAGGTTACAAGTGAAGAATAAGCTATTGAATAAGGTCACCTTGAGCACACAAAGGAAGAACATTAGCAAAAGAATCTCTATTATAAACCATATCACATCAAAATTTTCAAATGGAATAAATAACTAGGAGATGAAATTAGCTCTAATTGTTAAGCTAAAATCCTTAAAACCAGGGAGTATTGACAAATAAAACTTCCTGCTTAAAACCATGCAAATACAAACTCCACAAAGACCAAGAACTTTGAGCAAGCAAACTTATAAAAGAGTAGTGGATGAATGAGTCTTCCATGTTGCAAAGAGAGCATCTAGGGTCATGGACACCCAAATAAGAGTGGTGAATACTAATAGGCAAATCTTAAATCAAATATCATAAAAATGCATTTTTTTTGTAATTATATCCTCATGGTCATTAAAGTAGCCCATGAAACTATAACAATACTTTGCAATTTCAAATTGTACTTGAGGCAATACTATGTTTTGATTAAGTTGCACCACATTAAATATATCATTAAACATACTAACTTGACATAATTTGGGGTCCCACTTACTTAGGAGGGGTTAGGCAATGATAATCTGATTATGCTTGATATCACTTGGAAGCTACTCTTTTAAGTATATAGCATTTATCACAAATTTATTGGAGTAACATCATCCCTTGTCCTAATAAAATAGGGTTCACTATTTTGTGAGAGTAATTATGGAGTTAAACTTAGTGAGGCATTGCTCACTTAGTTAAAGTATGTGGCCTATGGTTTATAGCGTCATAGTTCAAATGGAAGGAGTATATTGAAATATGTGCCACCTATGGTATCATAGAAATATATGTTAGGAACCATCATTCAACCATCATTGACATCATACATGAAATAAAGGCATCTTGATTTCAACATGTCATTGTGAAATTCTTCCCTAGCTTACCTTAACATTATGTAGTTAGACAACAACTAAATATTGCATCATCAAATTTTTCACTCTTTTATTTTTTGAAAAAACACTCTAAGATAATATTATATTAAAATATCAAAATAGGATGAAAGATCCAAATTACATGTTCGTAGTCTATGTAGTGTACCAAAACGAACCTTCCAATCATTACAAAACAAAGAGCAATAAAGGATCATTTATGTGACCTCTCTAACCCAGTCAATGCTTTCCATTTCATGGATCTTTCACCTTCAAAATAGAAAATGCTTATATTCTTTAATTTGGCAACAGAATCTTGCTCGTTGTTCCTTATGCGAAAGATGACATAAAATTGTATATATTAACGTCATTAGATAGAACCAAACGTCAAACATTATTTTTCCAACGTAAAATGTTGTAAAAGAATGAACTCCCTAAGACGACAAAGAATACTTTCCTTGAGGATCAGGTCTTTTAATTTTGGTTAACAAAATTAATGAAACAAGCTTCTTTTCCAAGGAAAGCCTTATGCGCTAAACGCACTGCACCGGCTAAATAAACCAAGATGCTAAACAGTAAACCGTAACAATGTGAAAAACCGTCACCAGAACCGTCTGGATATCCATGTTCATGTTTATTTATTTATAATAACATATTTATGGGACCATAATCTCACACTTTGCTGTGCAGTCCGGTTGCACAGGCATTTCATCTCTGCAGCTTAGGCCTTTTCATTTCCTTTCACACGTCCTTTGGAGTCCCTAGAGGGGCCACACGCTGGGGAATCAGCTGTGGTTGCAAAGTATCCCTTCTGCCTAACCTTTGCTGGACCATAGTATCTCCCAACACAACCAGATCTTGGAGTATCAACTGTACTAAAAAGGGATGCCTTTTCAGTAACCTTTCCAGCCTCATGGTGGTTACCAAAGTTGCCAGATGCTAGAGTATCAGCTATGGTGGAATGATATGCCTTCTTTTCTGTTTCTGCAACTCCATGGTGGTTACTAGAATCACTAGAAGCTAAATTATCCAGCAAGGGAGACATTCTTGGAAACCTATGCATCAAACGAATCTGATTCTTGGAAGCCAGGAATCCAGAATTCGCAATTCAACGCAAGCATATGCAAAGACTGGGGAAGGGTTGGCAGGTGGGAAAGTGA
>MNCI01026431.1:245729-265812 GCA_015680685.1 Gnetum montanum | reverse complement strand
TAAAATATTTAAATTAAATATTTTTTAGTTTTTTTTTACATTTTACTTCTATTAAATATTTTTTAAATTCAAATTAAATTAAAAATTTCCAGTTTAAATTAAATCAAAAGTTTCGGCAGAGAATCTTGAGTGCTTCTGTTTGAGCTCTTGCTTCTGAAATGCAAAGTTCGGAAAAGTTTTATGAGATTCACGAATCTCGGATGCATAGTTGGAAACCTTTGTAAAGTCATGGTGTTTACTAGAGTTGTTAATGCTTGAAGATTCAGGTATACTGGTAGGGGAGACCACCTTAGTAGCTTTTAGAGGTCCATGGTTATCATCAAGGGGGAGAGATTTGGAGTTTTAGATACAGTGGGAGTATAGAGCATTTTGGGTGCCTTTGCAACTCCATGGTGGTTCCTAGGATGGCTAGAACCTGGATCATCAAGTAGAGGGACAAGGGAGGCACTTTCAGTAAACTCTACAACCACTGGATGGTGGTTGCTAGAGGAACTGGATCCTTGAGCATCCATTACAGAGGCAAGGGAAGCCTTGTCTGTAGAGCTTATTTGTAAGCTCATGGTTGTTGTTAGACTGGCCAAATCCTGGAGCTTCAATTACAGTGGCAAGGAATGCATTTGCTGTGGCCTCTGAAACTCCATGGCTGCCAGATGATCCTTCAACAGCATAAAGTACTCTGGAAAGGGAGGACTTAAAACCCATGGTGGTCACCAGAGTGGTTAGATCTTGGATCTGTAGTCCCCACTTCTTCTGGCTTTCCAGATCCAAGCGGAATCAGCACCACCAACCTCAAGGCCACCATGTTTGTATTCCTTGCATCGGCCATTAATTCAGCTTTTTCTTCTGCTTCTGTGTCACGGGTTACTGTTCTAGCTGCTACCCGCAGCTCTGAATATAGTATATATGTATATACACATAGATACATACAAGTTGATGGACAGGGCATTCATCTTTTCCATAATTTAGCAGTTCCCAACAGTGTTTCATAACGTCGGCCTTCAGTGAAAGGGTAGCTTTGGAACGGTCGATAACGTTAATATCCACGAACGAAAGAAAGATAACCAATGAAACAATTGTTTGATCTGCATTCTCTCTGGTCATGAACTGCAATTGTTGTTATCGGTTGTAAATAACATTGTCTTTTCCCGTAAAAATCCACACGCTTGGAATGCAGAATCTAAAAATTCCAACTGCTCGTTGGCCCAATTTCGTATGAGTCTGTTTTAAAAATAGTAGTCTTTTAAACAGTAATCTTTTGTTAGTCAGCTCGTTTACGGAAAAATCGATATCTAAACGGTTGGTTCTTGTCTAGCCTGAGAGATTTTCAATCTTGGACTCTGACTACTCCAGCGTTAACAAAGTAGATTGACGTTCATGCTTGAGCTTTCTATTACTTTTTGTTTAACAGTTTTTCTATTTTATTGTTTCTACAGTATTTCTCTCAGCCTTTCCATTTGAGCTTTCTATTACTTTTTGTTTAACAGTTTTTCTATTTTATTGTTTCTACAGTATTTCTCTCAGCCTTTCCATTTTTGTCCTTACTGCACGAGATCTCATCAAAAATTTTAAGTTCCTAAAAATTTATCTTTATCTTGTTGCCTTGGAATTGCTGAGCCTTACTTAATAGCGTCTTTTGTTGTTCTCTGGATTTTAACCATTTTCAGATCTTTTTTTTTGTTTTTGGTTAGGTATTAATCCTTTTGTAGGTACTTCACAGGTTTTGATCACGTTGCATGATTATGTGGACCACGACATGTTTCTACTATTTGATTCGTGTCTTGACCACTGCTTTGTCTATGTTGGTATTCTTAGTTGTGGTTTCTTCTAAAGGTGCTTTCTTTAGTTTCATTACAACATCTGGTTGTTTCTTCTCTAGCATCATTACAACTCATCTCTTCTTTGTTGTTAAAGACTTTTGTTCATTGCTGTTTCTAGCTGAACGCCTATGTATATGACATTCTTTGGTGTCGAACCCCTCATGTCCACCATTCAAACATGAGGGTTTCCCTAAACCCTATACACCATTTGGCTCTGCCAAAAAATTTGACTTGTTGAATGTTTTATGTTTATTTTTGAAATATTGTTCTATAATAGTTTTGTCAGTACAACATCCCACCCTCATCTCACCTATGACAAGTGGGGCCTAATCTAATTATTAAAACTGCAATTATTCTAATTTTAGAGGTTGGGACCCTATTTCTACATGTATTAGCATTTTCATTTCCTTGCCTTTGCAGCTTCGGCTGCTTGGTTGCATTGCCTAAACACACTGATGAAGGGTGTAAGTCCCTGAAAATGTTTTGTGTAACAACATACGTTGTGCAATGTTATGAGTTTTTTTATTACTTTCTGTTTAATAGTTTTTCTATTTTACAGTTTATACAGTATTTTTCTTAGCCTTCCTATTCTTTTCCTTGACGCACAAGATCTCATCAAAAATTTTAAGTTCCTAAAAATTTTAAGTGCATAAAACATTTTTGCAATATTGATATCAGCTTTAATTTTTTTTCAACAAAACTTATTTCTATTTGTTTAAGCACTTTTCTTTTTGATGGTTGTACAACATCTCTTGTCTTGTTCTTGCTTTCCTCTGTTCAAATACTTATAGTAATACTTTTTATCATAGTCTTTGTTTGAAAGTAGTCATACATAACTTTTTGAATATGAGGATATATAAATTTATATGCAATAACACTTGTTCCTATTTTATTTTATAATGTTTGAAAGAAATGATAATGTATTTGTGTACCACTTGTAATGAATTCATGGCTACATACATGACACTTCCATCTTTTGCTCCCACCTCCTCCACTCCTACAAGTGTTTAATTGTGTTACAAATTGTTTTAATGGAGATTTCAAAATAAATCTACCTTTTGCAAATGGTTTCAAAATTTCTACATTACAATCTAAGACATTTTCTTCTTGTGATGCATTTTCCTCCAATAGAGTACTATCTATTTCATTTTCATTGATATCTATGTCTTAAATAGAGCTCATCTTTATGATTTTATAAATATTAATGGTAAAAATTAGAAAATGAGATATGATTGCTACTCTTCACAAAAGTTAAAATGAATTTAAAAGAAAACCACAAATAGATATACTTACCAATTACCCAAATTACTATGACCAAGGGTATCTATTTTTTCTTTTTCTGCTAACAAAGAGCTTTTAGAGAAACTTAAGAGCTGTAACACTAAAATGTCATTGAATGCAATAAATCTAGAAATGCAAAACAATAATAGAGTTAGGGGAAAAATTGAAAATATAAAATAGTGATAAATTTAAAAATAAAAAANTTCAAACCCTAGCCAAGCCGATGAATTTAATGCAAAAACTCACTATATTAATTAATATGAAAAGTTTTTAATTACCTTGAGTTTTGTAATTCTCACAAGCATAATTTGAGTAGGCCAGGGAATTTTGAAATTGCTCAATATATCCCAAGGAAGGTCTAAATTTACTAGTAAAAAATTATAGTTCAAGTAATAGCAATGTGAAGCAAAAAGTTACAACTCAAGTAATAGGAAAATCTAACCCCATCAATTTGCATAAAAATGATTCTTCAAATTTAATGAAAATGCTAAAGTCTCTCATACATAGTTCTCTAAGTCTCTCATACATAGTTCTCTATATTTATGAGTCTTTGTGCATTTCGTTCCCATCTTTCTTAAGTTTATTTTTAAAAAATTGTTATATTTAAATAACACGTCAAAAATGGGGATGATGAATGTTATTTCCTAGATGCAGCTAAAGGCACTAAGAGGGAGGATGAATTAGGGCCTTATACAAAAATTCAAATTAAATGGACACTAGAAAAATACCAGTGAAAAGCCCCAAATAAACTTATTGCAGAAAACATAATACTTATAAGATAGAAAAACACCTATGCTAAGAAAAAAAAAGAAGTAACCCAGCTTTTAAGGTGGTTCAACTACTAAATCTTGTCACCCTGCCTCTACAATAAAACTCTTCCCAAATCCTAGGAAGAGTAATTCTATTAATCAAAGAAGAATTATAAGGCTTCTTTTACAATCTTGGCTGAGCACAACCATCAAGCTCAAAGTCATAGAAATCCACTTTCATAGCACAGAGAGATAAATACTCTACCTTGTTTCAACACAGAGACTACCAAGCTCCCTAAACAATTACTGAGTGATTGAGAAGAAGAGGAGAACCTCTTTCTTGCACAGCCGCATACGATACTGCTTCATCCACTAGTGCATAGGTTTTGAAAACAAGAACAAGAGTAGGCCATTAAAAAATAGAGGATCCTGAAGATGATAAGGAGGGGGAGAGTGCAGGGGCACCAGAGGACAACAGATTGGACCTCCTCTTCTAAGGTTCGTAGCAACAGATTGGACCTCCTCTTCTAAGGTTCGTAGCAGCAGTTCATTCCTCTCATAGGTGGCACGGTGGCACTCGTGGCAGGCCATACTTGTGGCAGCAGATAGCGGGCATCAATCTTGCTAGCAAGAGGCGCACACAGATTACGTGTAAGCAGCCAACTTTCTCTTTCTCAGGATTTTGGCAACAATGCATGTACGGCAGGCTACGCCGAGGTGACAAAAATGCGCACAATAGGCATTGGTGGACCTATGCGAGGCTACAACAGCATGACAAAAACAATCGGCAGGACGCGATTTAGAGGGAAAGATAAGTAAGATTTTAATGGACAATGAATGTTATGGTTAAAAAATGAAAATTGAAAATCAAGATACCATTTCACTAAAAATTATGATTTACGTACCCAATGCAGATTTTACAGGCTTCTGTAAGTGTGCTTGAATCCAGCATGAACGATTCGTCAAATTTTCTTAGGAATGCATAGCCTGGAAATAATCTCAGCTAGAAAGGCTATGTGACGTTAAATGGGATCCTACCTCTTCGTTGTCGCACACAACTGCTCGCTCGTTGTTTGCTGCCATTTGTGGTTACTTCGTGCCATCATTGTCGTGCCATCATTGTTAGTGCCCACTAGTGGGTAGAAAACCCCGCTGCCACAAGGACGAAAACCTTGCTACACAGGGATGGGTTGCCACCCTTGCTACCACCTGCTACTGCCTACTATTCACTGCCACCCCCTGCTATAGCAACCCCCTGCTTAGCATCAGATGCCCACATTCTCCACCACGCCCATGTCGGTTACCACCGCGTCAGCTACGCCATGTCTGCCACCACCACCGCATGTCACCACTACTGCCACTCGCGTAACATCTACACATCGTGTAACATTGTTGCTGATGCCATCTACACATCGTGTAACATTGTTGCTGATGCCACGTCTTTACTGATGGAGTGATAGATCATCCATTTACTTTGCCTCTGCGAGCTTACAATGCCCTCTAGTTTTTCCTCTACTGTCGGCATTGATTTCTTCTTCTACATCCACGATATATCACTTCATTGCTAAAACTTGAAAAAGGACATGCCTCATTTTTATTAGCAACCGTACTTATAATTGTTGGATAGGATAAGGATGACCATTACGATGGCTGTGCCGGATGATATGCACCAACGTGGCCCCAATCAGATGACTATGAGTGTGCCACGTGTCCCACACTTAATAAAGTCCAGCCAAAGTTAGGTATCCAATGACTATTAGTGTTTATTATTGGTGACATTAAATTAAGCACAATCCAACCCATTCGGTTTTGTTTTGTTCTATTCCATTAACTTTTTGTTGATCCAATTTCTTTTCTATTGATTTACTTTTACGGGTTGGCCATCTCAGTGGCTAAGACTATTACAGTTTTGGCCATCTCAGTGGTTTCTATTGATGAATGACAATAATTTAAAAGTTGCGTGATACTTTTCATTGAAAGCACCTCCTATTCAAATCATGAAACCATATCTATTGATTAGACCAATAAGTCATGGACCCATGCCTAGCATGGGCAATGTTGGTGTCAACACTTAACCCCCAAACTAGAAATTGCATGCAAGTGTAAGGAACAACGAAACCATAGAAATTTTAAAAGGAGATGCAAAAGATACAGGATCAAAAACATTATAAAACACAAATAAATTGGAATTTGAAAGCAAACTATACTAATCTAAACATGATTAAAATAACCATATAATCAAAAAAGAACTAAATGTGGGCCATCCTTGACACACCATCTTATTTAATTAAGATCAAAACATATACTCTTTATAAATCATAATTTTAAGTACATAGATAGATATATAATTAAAGTATATAATTAAGATCTCATTCCCAATCTTCTCACAAGGTAAAGGTAAAAGTATGTAGACTACTTTGAGCCTGAGACTTATGCCAAACTTAATGAAGAGGACAAGTTTATCATGAGACTTGAAATGGACTGGGAAGAATCATAGCATTATTGAAATATATCACATAAAGGATATTATATATAATAATAATAGGATATATCATAGAAAGTATTATACTTGCATTATTTTCAAATGATGTTGTGATGACCCAATGCCTAGTAACTCAAATGATCATAATGATTACTAAAATCATATTGAAAAACATAAATCAAACCAAAGCCATTATGCTAAGAAAGGAATGATGGAAATGCAAAGAAAACATGCAAATGCAACTATATACAAATGAAATGCATAGTAAAGGAGAAGAAAATATGCAACTAAGGATCTACTAGGTGTCCACATGGGGCACCTGAGTAGAACTACTTTAGATGAAATGCATTAAAATTCCTATGTAACTTATATTCTTGCAAATCAACAATCTTGTAAACATTGGGGTCAATGACACTTGTAACTTGGAATGGGCCTAACCACATAGGAGTAAACTTAGTCTGAGGGCTGGTTTGGCTAGATGCTTTATCTCTCTTAATGACTAGGTCACCTACTTGAAAGACTTTGGCTACATATTTCTTATCAAACCATTTTTTGACAATTTGTTAAGGACTAAACATGTTTTCAATTACTTTAACCCCTTTAAGCTCTAGATTTCAAATATCATATGTACGTGATATTAAATGTTCATTAGTTGGTAAATAGTCCAAGAAAAACTAATATGTTGGGATTTGCAAATTTATTGGCAATGTTGGTTCCTATTCCTACACTAAATCATATGGTTTACTTTTGATCGATCCTTTATAACAAATCCTATCCATTCAAACTACCCATTTTAGTTGCTCATGCCAAGTTCGTGGGTTCTAGGCTATCATCTTCTTAATTTGATCCAATATAATTTTGTTGGAGGACTTAGCAAAATCATTTTCTTGTGGATAATATTCGATTACAACCTTGACAATAACATTATGGTCTCTAGCCCAATTTGTAAACTCTATGGAGATGAAGGTAGGTCCGTTGTCGACTACTAAAGTATAAGGATATCCATATCTTGAGATTATATTATTTTCTAAGAAGTAAATAACCTCATGAGATGATGCAATTTTAGTTGCTTTCACTTCTAACCAACATGTGCAATAATCAATGGCTGTTAAGATCAATTGCTGTAGGGTAGTAGACAAAGGATTAGTCACTCCAATAAAAAAATCTAAAGCCCATTATGCAAATGGTCTAGTTTTTATTATAGGCTATAAAAGGGTTGAACTCTTGGGGTCTTTACCCTTAAATATTTGACATTGGACACAAGTTCTAACTGGTTGTAAATGTCATAAATCATAGTGGGTAAATAATAACCATCCCTCATGATTTTATGAACTAACAAGTGGTATCCTATATGTCCTTCCACATGGAGTTGTTTTAAAGCATTGTTAGCATGTTCTTGGTTCAAGCACTTAAGGTATATCCCTTGGAAATTATTTCTAAATAGTTCACCACTTCTTAGAGTGAATTTAGAACATTTTGATACTAAAAGTTTCCTTTCATACATAGGTAAATGTGAAGGACAATGATGGAAGGTTAAAAAAAAAATTGATATCATATACCATGGATCATGCAATCGATTAGGAGCAAATGCGATATCGTTATTCTCATTAATGCATAATAGTTGAAGAGGAATTGATTCTTTTTCTTTGGGTGCATCACAATTTTCTAAAGTTGAGGCTTTGGCAATTAGCTTGGCAAGACCAACTCCTCTAACTAACTTGGCTACCTTCCATTGAATATTGTATTCTTGCAACTTCATAACCCATTTAGCACATTTTTTGCTAGGATCTTGTAATTTAGCTAAATTAATGGTGGTTGGGTTAGGGACAATGACAAAAACCTTTACTTTTAACAAGTAGTAGTGAAATTTCTATAAGGCTTTTATCATAGCATACAATTGCTTTTCTATGGGTGAGTATTTTAATTCTACATTCTTTAAAGGTGCAGACGTGAAAGTTATGGGTCTCTCACCTTGATCAACTACATCTTGGATTAAGATAGCAGTGATAGTAATATCATTAGAAAAAGCATATAAGTGGAAATCATTTTCATACCAAGGAGAAGCTAGGATAGGGGCATCTATAATGGTCTTTTTGATAGCATAGAAAACGTTCTTTCTTTTGTCTATCCAGTGCATATTACTATCTTTCTTAAGCATTTCATTTAGTGGTTTGACCAATTCAGCATAGATAGGGATAAATCATCTAATGAAGTTAATCTTCCCAAAGAAAGCCCTTAGATTAGTCATAGATAAAGGGTAAGGTACTTCTAAAATTGCATTGACTCGCTCAAGATCAATCACAATCCCTTCCTTAGTTACTATATGACCCAAAAATTTGCCACCTTGAACACCAAAGACAGATTTCTTTGCATTCAGAGTGATGCCAAATTGTCTACATCTTATAAAAATATTTCTAAGGTATCTAAGGTGTGTACCTCGATCTTTGGACAAAACAGTTAAATCATCCAGGTAAATAATAATGCACTTCCTAGTTAGCCCATCAAAGGTTTTGTCCATAGCTCTTTGAAAGGTCAAACCAACATTTATGATACCAAAGGGCATTTTAGCATATTGAAAATTTCCTCATTTTATCATAAAAGCCATTTTGTACTAGTCTTTCTTACTTACTAAGATTTGATTATATCATGAATATCTATCTAAAAAAGAATACATTTAAGAACCATTCATGATTTGCAATATCTCCTCCATAAGAGGGAGTGCATAATTATTCTTAATGCAAGAAGTATTAAGATTATGAAGATTAATACATAACCTTAATTTTCCAGTTCATTTCCTAATGGGCACTAAGTTCGATATCCAACTTGAATGTCTCACAGGGCAAATAATTTTGGATTCTAGGAGCTTATCAATTTCTACTTTCATGAGGGCTTCAATGTTTGGATTTACAAGTCTTAGTTTTTGCCTAAATGGTTTCATTTCTGGCTTAAGGGGGGCTGTATGTGTCATTACTAATGGGTTGAAAGTTCTAAGATCATTATAAGTCCAAGCCAAAACATCATTAAGCTCATGTAGCAATTAAACTAGGCTTTGTCTTTTATCTAGATGTAAAAAAACTCCTATTTTAATAAAGTATTGTCATCCCTTCTATTGAATTTGAATTGTTTCAGTTTCAGCTAACATTTGTTAATTAGTATTTTTAGATAAGTCTATAGTTTTGGTATGTAAGTCATCAAATAATGCTTTCATAGCTACTATTTCAAGATATATAACATCATTTGATATATCTCCTTAATCACTAAATTCTCCTTTAGAAAATAAAAAATTACATACATGATTATCATATTCAAATACTTGAAAAGAAAAGACATTATTAGGAATAAAATAAGACTTAACTTTTTCAATAATAACTTTTTAATCCCAAGCATTGTGTTTAAAAGGGACATCCAAAGTAGTGGCCATTTGGGTGAGTGCATCGAGGACATAATTTTCTTCTCTTGGTATATGTTTAATAGTTATGTGTTCAAGCTCTTTAAAAAGTTCAAGAATATAAGCTTTATATGCCCTCATGATGATGTCTTTATTGTCAAAGATTCCATTGACTTGATTTACTACTAGTTGAGAGTCACTATAGATCTTAAGTTTAGGTAAGTCATAGTATTGAGCAAACTTGATTCCATGTATAAGTGCTTCATATTCAACTATGTTGTTAGTCATAGGTTGTGTGAAATTGATGGCTTTAAGGATAGGAGCTTCACCAGTAGGTACAAGCATTATTCCTACTCCACATCCTTTTTTGGAAGAGGCACAATCCACTCTTAGTATCCAAGTGTTTAAGTCAGTAAAATCTAAAAAATCAATCCTTTGATCAAGGTAACAATGATCATTATTAAAATTTGGCTCATCTTGTAATGTTTCATTGGTTAGCATCTCATTTATATCCTTATCATTTCTTAATGGTGATGGGTCACTGAAAAGAAAGGTTCTTCCATCATGNTTCCTAGAGATTTATTTTGTTGATTGAAAGTTGTTATGACTTATTTATAAAAAGGTTCTCTTGGTATAATCATGTATTTAGACTTTCCTTTAATTGAAATTACTAATTTTGAGAAATATAACCTAAAGAATCCCTCAAACTTGGCTTCAAAAGTCCTAGATAAAAGCACACCATAAGTGTATGACATATCAACTACTAAGATATTCATATAACATGTAAATGTAGGGTATTATTTAAGTTGTACTTTCACTCCTTTTAATGACCCTACTACAGGTACATTAGATCCATCAAGTTGTATCACACTTCTCGCTTGTGGTATCATTTCTACTCCTAATGTTTTACATATCTCAAGTGGTACGATGCTAATAGTTGCCCTAGAATCCATTAGATAATTGTGAACATTCTTTTCCAAAATAATCAAAGTTGTCAGGAAAGGAGGTTGATCTTTATTAGTTGACATGGAGTTGCTTGCATTTTGTATTGATAACACATTAGGACTTTCTACAAAATGAACTTGCCTTTTAGTTGTTGGAAATTTTTCTTTATTGGTTTCGTGTGTATGAACTATCTTTTGAATCACATCTTTTATTTCATTAAAATGTAGAAGATCATACATTGAAATGTTAGCTTTAACCCTTTTCAAATCCTTAACTCGATTGTAAGTCTTATGTTCATCTTTAGCTTCTTGTTGAGGTGGAGTTTTTCTAGGTATGGAAGGGAAGTTTGGTCATTGTGGGGCATTTTTTTGGGATGGCCCAGTTTGATTGTTTGTGTTTTTTTTGGCTAGGAACTCTTATGTTTGGGAAATTATAAGGATTGTTCCTAGTTTGTTGTTGTGTGGTATTCATAATGTCACTCATTCTACGATAGCAAGTGTTATGTGGGTTGGGATCACTTACCATGATTTGTTCAAATGGAGAAACCTCCTTATTTTCTATTTCATGGGATATGTTCAAGACCATAATTAAGGTTTTCCCATTTTGTTGACTTTGGGCATTGTCACCATATAATGCTAAAAATTGAGGACAAGTTTTCTCAAAATGTTGCCTAGTGTTATGGAGATGACAATAATCATCATTGATTGATGTACTTAGCTTTTTAGACTATATAGGAACCTTGTTGTGTTTCACTTTAATTTAATTACTTCATTAAAAATTTTTTGAAGTGAAGTTAATATCTAGGTCATTTAATTTTGAGTTTATGTTGTAGGTCCAACAAGATTAGATATCTTGCTTGTGTTTATGATGGATTGGATTAAGGCTTTCAACTGGTCATCATTTAAACTAGTATTAGATGGTAGAAATGAAGAAGATTCTAAACTTCAAAAATAATTGTTTGAAGGTTGAGTTGAAGAGTGGGTTGGGAGGGGGTGGGGGGATGGTGGCGTGGGTGGGGGAGGGGAGTTTGAAACATAGTATTGGTCATTGGAAAAGTTGGTAAAGGTAGAGGACTAGATTGCATAGAGTTGCTAACACTCATCATTCCAAATTGGGTCTGAAAGCTATTCATGAGGGTAATTTGCTCTAACTCAACAACTTTAGCTATTTCTCTTTGTATTTTTGTTATGTTGGAATTAGATTTAATGACATAGGCAAAGAATGGGTTAATGGTGGATAAGTAAAAATTAAGGATGCCACCAGGTTGTGGATGCATCTTCCTTGGCACATAAGCAAGTTGATGAAGGAATCTTATATTGTAATCTCGAAAATTTTCCCTAATTATTTTCCTTAAGGTTGTGAAATAACTTGATGTTATGGCAGGGCTAGTGAACTTGTCGAACTAAAGTAGAAACTTATTTTTAAACTCTTACCATGAATTGATAGAGGCATCTGGGAGCATGAAATATCATTGGGTGGCTTTGCTCCTAAAAGTTGTCACAAATACCGTACATGCTATGTTATTTCAGACTATGTTATGGATGCCTAGTAAGGTTTCAAAAAATTGTATATGTTGGCAAACATCACTAGTAGGGGTTGTGGGATCAAAAAGAAAATTTATGTTCTAAAGTGATTTCAAAATATCATGATAGTTGATGAAGTTAAAGGGGTTACTCACCAAGGGAGCTAGGGAAAATTGGCTACCATCCCAGTTCAAGTTCTTCTAGGGATAGAGTTTGAGAATCATGAAGCTCATTGTTTTCTTAGAGTGAAATGACAGGTAGTTGGTCGAATAGGGGTAAGAGTAGAAGCTCTTTGTTGAGATGTTCTATAGGAAGATTCGCTCATAAAATGAAAAATGATAAGAAATATAAAATGTTGATAAATTGTAAAAATTAAAGAAAATAGAAAAATATTTAAATATTATTACTTTTTTTAAAAAATACTAAAATTGCTATATATAATCTTGAAAGAAAAATAGGGAATGTAGAATTTTCAAAAAAGTAAATGTAAAACTAAATAATTAATAAAAATCTCTTCACCAAAGTTAGGACTAAGGTAAGGATAGCCGAAATCAAAACTGGCAAAAAGAAGGTTTAGGATTCTGGAAAATACATGACTGTTACAAATACAGGAAATGAATAATAAAGGTTTTGGATGACCAAGAAAAAAAAGCTGAAATAGAAAATTAGAAGTTCAAAGTAACTAAAATAGGAAAAATGGAGATTCAGAAATTGTAAAGTAGATGGCAGTAAATAGAAACTGGAAATAGATGATTGAGAATGAGAAAATGAAATTTTCAGGAAACACAAACAGAGACTTTTCAAAAACAAAAAGAAAAAACCAATAAGAAAAATTGATATTTTAGAAAATGGAAAACAAAGGCTTAAAAATAGCTCTTCTAGTGTCAAAAAGGTGTTGATGCGTAAATTTTGGACACATCAACACCCTAAAAAACTCATTTTGGGAGACTATCACCTAGGACACCTTTTGTATGGGTACAAAAACCTAGGAATAGTCTTAGCTAGAGAGGGCTATGTGATGTTAAATGATTAAATGGGGATCCTACCCGTTCATCGTCATGCATAAGCACCATCATCGTCATGCATAAGCACCATCTGTTCATGCAGTTGCTGTTGCTACCAGTGGTATCCACTATCGAGCAAAAAACGCAGTTGTTGTTGCTACCAATGGTATCCACTATCGAGCAGAAAACCCCGCTGCCACAGGGATGAAAACCCCACTGAAAAGGGATGGGTTACCACCTGCTGCTGCTAACCATCGCCTATTGCTGACTACCATGCATCACCTGTTGTTTGCTATCACGTGTAGCTCCTGCATGATCGCTGATTGCTAACATCGTCATTTATGCGCTACCGTTTGTGCACCACCATTGCTTGCTGCCTGCACTGCCATTTGCATGCGGCATGTGTCACACGCCACCATCTGCTGATAACTCGTTGCCTATTAATCATTGGCACTTGCTTGTTGATGCATTGTAGTGCCACTAATGTTGTTGCTTGCCACGTTCATGTGCTACCATGCTGCTGACGTTGCCGCTTGGCATGCATTAGTTGCATGCTACCAAGAGAGGGAGAGAGATCTATCCCATCGTTGTTCAGCGCTACTCGAGGCTTTGTTGTTGCTAATCGCCAGCAACGCATGCTATTTGCACTTGCAATAGCCATCGGGAGAGGGAAGCCTAGAATCCCTCTGTTGACTGCTGTCCACTACTGTTAGTCATTGTTGATGACACGTGTCGAACATCATTCTCCATCGTTACTGTGTCACTTACTCGCCATAGCTGCAACTCCAATCGCGTGCCTGCGATGTCTATTGGCTGGTAAGGGGGACGCCAAGAGATGATGTCCTAGACACAGAGAGCCCCTCCTTCTATAGCAGCTCCCTGCTTAGCATTAGATGCCCATGTTCTTCACCGCATCCACGTCAGTTACCATCACATCAATTATGTCATGTTTTGCCACCACTACATGTTGTCACTACCGCCAGTCACGTAACATGTACACATTGCATAACATTGCTGCCACGTCTTCACTAACAGAGTGATAGATCATCTATTTGCTTTGCCTCTATGAGCTTATAGCACCCTCCCGTTTTTCCTCTGCCATTGACATCAATTTCTTCTTCTGCATTCGCTATCTTCTTCACGATATAACTTCATTGTTAAAACTTGAAAAAGAAGAATATGCCTAATTTTTATTAACAATAGTACTTTTAATTGTTGGGTATGATAAGGACGATCATTATGATGGCTGCATCGGACGATATGTGCCAATGTGACCATGATTCGATGATCGTGAGTGCAACGAAATCCATCCAAAATTGAGCATCTAACGTCTATTAGTGTTCATTGTTGGTGACATTAAATTAAGAACAATGTAATCCCATTCACTTTCATTTTGTTCCATTCCATTTAGTTCCCTGATACATCTCCTTGATATAGAATTTTTGTTGATCAAATTTTTTTCTATTAATTTACTATTACAGTTTGGCCATTTGGACAACTAAGACTATTATGGTTTCGGCATTTTTCTAGATATTTTTGTTGATGGATGACAATAATTTAAAGGTTGCATGATACCTTTCATTGAAATCACCCATATTCAAATTGTGAAACCATATTTGTTAATTAGACCAATAAGTATGGACCCATGCCTAGCATGGGTGATGTTGACGTCAATACATCTTAAATTAAGTATCAATTTGAGTGCTCATATTTGGCTTCTACTTGGAGTTTTCTTGATAGTAAAATGTTTTCCTCTACCCAATTATGCACTTCCTTTTATCTTAATTTTCCATAGGTTTAATAACTTCTATATTATGCTACTATCATATGGGCTTTGGCTACACTCTCTTAAACTTATTTATAGGATGGAAGGAAATAGGTCTTGCTTCATATCTATTAAATAATTTCTATAGCATTTTCATTTTGTTTTCTTTGCCTCATTCTTATACATAGAGATTCTCCCTTGATATGACATGGGTTTTAAAAATCTTATCATTGAAAGAATGCATGAAAAGCTATGTCATTTTTATTTTACTCTCTTTTCTTCTATATTTTAATAACTCTTTTCTATGCATGTTTCTCTATGAAATTGAAATTGAAATTGAAGCTTTATTATGATTAAAGACCCATAGGATCTATTGGAAAAATATTACATTTTTATGAAAAATAAATATAGACTCTACAAATTGACCAAGCACCAATGGGGTAGCAAAAACAAATCATACAAATTTTTTGTTATATCAGCATATCACTATATCAAATGGGTAGTCATATCAGGAAAAAAAAACACCTGTAACTCATCTTCAATAGCTCCTAACTTGCACAACCTACAAGTGCACTCCTCTCGTAGGAACTGAATCTATATTTCACTTTCAATTCGAAAATGATGAGAACTTAAGTGAAGCTTATTGATAGCATTTTGATACTTTATTAGAATAAGTAGTGAGAAATAGTGAGCTTGTGAAACTAGTTTATTAGATCTAATTTGATGTAAATAAAATTGTTTATTGCCTTCTACATTAGAGCACATTTGTGTTAAAACCTTCTACTTGACTAGTTGATGAATATGCTTAGTATTTTGTTATATGTCTTCCTAAGAGATATAATATTTTCTCAACCATTACATTCCCTAAAAATACCAACCATAGTCTTGCAAATCCTTAAGAATGCTTTTTGAAAATTTGTCTTGCCTTGAGATAGTCAAGCAATGAGTGTATGTAATAAATTCACATAAGGCTTTTACTTGTAAAGGTAATAAATCACACTCATGTAATAACATTGAGTAAGGTGTTTACATGTTCACCTTTAACTCATTCAAAAGAAAAGATTTTTGTATTCTTTCAATATCTTTCCAAACATTAGTACTAGTCTAGCTTCCTAAATAACACATCTATACAATATAGTAGGATAGATAATAGTTTTAAAAAATTATTTTTTGGCCTTCCAAGCCTAGAGTCTTAAGACCTTACACTTGTTTTTGAAAGCATACAAAGCCTTGACACCTCTTGTTATTCTTTCTTTAATGCATATCCCCCACATGTAATTGTATATATAAATGAGACCCTAATAGTTAAAAGAATATATTATTTGCACATTAGTACCTTCAAAATAGAAGTTATATCAAGTATCTCTTTCACTCGAGATCATAAATTTGCTTTTATCTACCTTCACTTAAAGACTAGATGAGTGATAATACTTTTATAAAATTTGTACCATATTTTGCATACCTTCTGTAGTAGTTAAGATCAAGGAAACATCATCTACATATCGAAGAAAATTTAATGTTTGGTATAAAATTTTGATAGTATGACTATATTGCTTATTGCACAACTATTCCTGCATTTCATCAATAAAGATGCTAAAGAGAGTTGGTGAAAGTGGACAACCTTGCTTAACTCCAATTTTGCTCCGGAATTGAAATTTTTTCTCTAAATTACTATTTGTAATTTCAATAATCACTTTCTCATACAATCTTTGAGTTTTTGTAATCAAATATAAAGGAAGATTAATTTTATGCAAGTGAATCATATTTTTGTATGAACTACTAAACCATATGCTTTTGAAAAATTAATAAAAAAATAAAAAAAATTTTATGAGCCATTTTTGCAAACTCCATGCAATATTTGAAAGTAACTAAGTGATCAATAGTGAAGTAATTTTGTCTAAAACCTAATTTATACCTTACCTTCTCCTAGTTAACTTCAGCCTAAGAACTAATACTCTTTTCTAGCAAGAAGCTTAACAACTTAGTAAAAATATCACTCATAATAATCATTGGATAATTGTTCAAATTATTTTTATTTCCATTTTATATAACAAATTAGCTTTACTATTTTTCCAATGTTGAGCTAATTTTTAATCTATTATTAAATTTAATTTGTGCCAAAATTTTCCATGAATACTAGGTCCTGTAAGATCATATAATGTAGCATCTCTAGGGATAAAATAGCATATGGCAAGAAAAGCATAACCATGTTAACATAAAAATTTTAGCCAAACATATTATTTGTGATCATCAATTTTTTTCTAAAACCACATAAATTTCAAGAGATTTCCTCACTAATATTACAATGCCACCAAAAGGTCTACCTCTTTACCCAATGCTTGTGTTTCTTGCAAAAAATTTAATACATCTAGGAACTACAAAATTTACAGAACCAACATCTTTCCAAATTTTAAAAAAAATCAAAAATATCAAAGCTATCAAAGAAGCTAATACTATTCAATTAAACAACTTTATTTACAATTCTACTATCTATGTTAAGAAAACTATATCTTAAAGGACCTATACATTATTTGAATAATCTTTGGAGTATTGATGATAAAGCATCAATTTATCAAACATTTTAGTTAACTTCAATATAGTAGATGCTACATCGCAAATGTTATGTCACATCTGCATTGACAAATCCCTGTCAACACATCTCAGTTAAATACTACATCATAGATGCTACATCATATTTGCATCAATGTATCCTTTTTAACACATCTTAACTCAATGCTACATCATAGATGCTACATCACATCTACTATATTGTAGATGCTATAACTTAGTTGTGCCAATACATCCTCATCGACACATCCTTGTCACTGTAGCCAAATGAGTTAACACATATGCATTGACATAGTGTTCCTATTTACCTATAAATATGTGAGCATTGTTATATATTTGACACCATTTGGTGAATAGTGTAACTAAACTCTTTTAATTTTCTTTTGTGATCTTAGCAAATAGTTAGTGAGTGCTCGTAGTGTAGATTTAAGTTAATTGTATGATATCTTATTTGAGTGACATTATACCTAGACACATTCCATGAATGACAATAAGATTAAGATTGATTCATATTCATTACAAACTTTGACTTAGAATAGATTTAATTTTATTGCAATTTATTTTCTATGTATTGAGATAACATTTACATTTTCATGCACATTAATCAATCAATGGAATAAGTACGATTAGTTTTGAGTATAAACACATATTCTCTTGGTAATCCCAGTGGCATTATTGCTTGGTTTGCCTAGTAGTATAACACTTGGTAATCCCAGCTATGGGTACTGAGTTTAGGACATATACGACAAGCTGGGAATGGATACTCATTGCCCTTACGATAGTTTAGGATTTAATTTTATTGTTAATTAGATTAAATAATTAATTTATATGTTATTATTTAGTTTAGTTTAAGGCCCCAACAACCCCAATAATCATATGCCTCACTTTAGACTAAACCATATGTGATAAACCTACTCCTAGTCCAAGTGAGAAGACAACAACATGTGATCAACACTTAATGATCTAGATACCACACTAGTTTCTTCCATATAATTTGACCAGATCTCAAATACATGCTTGTGATTCACATGGTTAGGCATAGGGGACACTCACTTCTCATCATTGGTACCATTACCAAGGATGGTGCTAGTGATTTAGACTAGTTATATTATAAATTATCATTGTAAAAGCATTAATGATTTATCTTTTAGAAAATATTAATATTTTAAGTCACACATATTATTAATTGAAAACATGTATCCTTCACTTAGGGTTGATAGTCCATCACACAAAGTGAACACTGGTGGAAGAAATGATATGATATATAGTAAAGAGAATTGAAGTGGACCACTACAAGTAGGGATTGCATGTGCTCATTCAGATCCTTACTATTAAAGACTATGCTTAGCTGTTAGAGCCAATTCTAGAGGGAATGAAACAAGTCCTAGAACAAGATGGGCCTTAAGGCTTAGGAACTCCAATAAACCTAGAAGAGATGAACCAAGGGACCATAGGGGGAGATATAGTAGCCATGATGATTCTTGTAGTTTACCGTCTTTCTCTTCATCTTTGCTATCTAGTTCTGAAAAAGATGAATGTACATATGAAGATAGAGCTCTACTAAGAAGTCAATATGAAGATAGAAATAGAGATAAATAAAAAGATACAAGATATCGAATGGAGCATAAACAAGACCATCATAAGCAGACAAATAGAAATAGAGATAGAAATTATGATCACGACATGTTTGATAATGATAAACCCTTATAGGCATCAAAGGTGATCAGTGGCAAGGTACCCCTACACTCAACCATACGAATATGAGTGTGCACGCACGATCTGGTTGAACTCTACAGACAAACTAGTTATGGTATCTAGATAGTTGTCTTCCCACCTAGACTAGTATTTGCTTTGTCACGTATGGTTTAGTCCAAAGTAAGGTGAATGATGAGATCCTAAACTAATGCTACTCCTAAAAATGATGGAAAATAATATTAATTTTAGCTAATAGGCAATGGGAAATGAAATCTATGCTAACCTAAGTGCGATGAGCATTCGTATGCATCTTGGACCTTGTGTACTACTTCTAGGATTACCAAGCGCACATTACTTGAGCACTCTTAGATACGCTACTGGGTTACCAAGTAGTTACACTTAAATGTTCGTGATTAAGTTGTACTCATTCTGCGTTAATCAATAGGAAATTTTAATAAAAATAAAGGAAATATGAACTAAAAAGAAAACAATAAATAAGTAACAATTAGACTAATTAAAAGCTAAGTGAATGCTACAATGATGGGGTAATCTTGATCTTTGTTGCTGATCATGTGTGTGTCTAAGTACATCACACTCGAACAAAGGTTCCATACAATTACAACCATCACACGGTGGGCATGCACTGGGGAAAGAACTGAAATTAATTGAAAACTGACAAAAAGACTCTACCCTTAGACCTACCAACTCCCCCTTTCCTGTGCACCCAAATGTTGTATTTATAGGCTTGCATAGGAATCATGATATCGTGTATTTGATATTATTATCCAGGATACAATATCGCGTACCCAATATCGAGGATCTAATATCGGGCCTGGAAAACCATGATTCATGATACTACCCACACC
>MNCI01026431.1:227407-245585 GCA_015680685.1 Gnetum montanum | reverse complement strand
TATTTATTATTTTCTTAGTTAATATTTCTTTACCATCATTTACTATTCCTGTTGTCAAATGTAGAATGAGTACGACTTAATCGCAAACATTGAAGTGTAACTACTTGGTAACCCAGTAGCGTATCTAGGAGCGCTAAAGTAATATATGCTTGGTAAGCCCATAAGTAGTACATGAGGTCCAAGATGTGTACGGATGATTAAGGATGAATGCTCATAGCACTTAGGCTAGCGTAGATTCTCTTCTTCCACTCCCTCTTAGCTAAAAAAAAGTTATTTTCCATTGCCTCTAGGAGTAGCACTAGTTTAGGCCCACATCATACACCTCACTCTCGATTAAACCATATGTGACAAAGCAAATACTACTCCAAGTAGGAAGACAAAAAACTGCGATCAATGTGTAACGATCTAGATACCACAACTAGCCCATCCATGGAGTTCGACCAAATCGTGTGTGAACGCTCATATTCGTATGGTTGAGTGTAGGGGTACCTCGCTAGTCATCATTGGCACCATTGCTGGGGACAGTGCTAGTTATTTAGATTAGTTATATCATACAAGATCACTATAACAAAGCATGCACGATATATCTTTTAGAAAGAAGTAATTGCAAACAAGTCATACACAAGTTCACAACAATGTCTCTCTCACAAGACTATGATAACACAACAATTAGTGAGGAAATTCATTGGAGAACTAATGAAATATATGATGTTGAAAACAAAGTTAGGAATACTCAATCCTATGCAAGTGTCTCCTATGCTCATGAGCACCTCGATGGTACTCATGGACTCTTGTCATCCAACTCTAGCACCTCTAGTAAGGATTAGACATCCCATAGAATGAGGGGGCCTATAAGGCCTAGGACCTTCTTAGTAGTTAACAAGAATCTATCCAGGGATGATTTGGAGACTTACCAAAGTCATGACAAGTCTTCTAGTTCTTTCTCTTTCTTTGTCCCTTCAACATGAGGTCATGACACGGATGACTATCTTTCAAGGGGTCAGCATAGAAATAAAAATCAGACTCATGGGCAAAATCAGAAACATTAACATGAACGAAGATAACTTCATCCCAACTCGCAAATTCATAACCTACTTAGTGATGATCAACCCCTGCTAGCCACTAAGAGCCTAATGCATATACAAGAGGCTATTCGAATATCTTGTAGGCATCACAAGGAAAGCCATCTACCCAGGCTTGATTTAAATAACTTTCCCTAGCTTTTAGGAGGCTATGATTTAGATCCGCAACATCATTTACAAGCCTTCTACAATGCCTGTGTATGGAACAATATTGATAATGGGTGGCAAAAACTTAAGCTCTTTCCTATGACACTAGTTGACCAAGCAAAAGTATGGTATAGGTCCTTAAGACTACAATCAATTTGACATTGGCCAACAATGGTAGAACTCTTTAATGAAAGATATCAAACCTATGCAAGAGTGTCAGCCTTGAGGAGACAAATCCAAGAATGGAAACATGGGCATTATGAACCCTTGAACATGGCCTTAGAAAGATACTATTCATTGTTAAATAATTGCCCAGGCCATGGATTCTTCGAGGAAATAATAATGTACCACATCATGGATGGGCTCCATAATGAAACAAGGGAGACCATAGGGATGTATGCCCTAGGTCAACTATATGAGCTATAGATCCATCAACTCCAAGAGCTTATCCAATGGGTAGAAAAAGAAGAAGGAGAAATAGCTAAATGGGAGAATGTTGAAAGTTCTCAACAAGACCAAAATCTCAACTTAGCAAGGGTCCATGATCATGAAGAGGAGAAATCAACTCACTTCAAGGAGGTGGAATCATCTTTGCCAATCCTACAATCACTAGATGGAATTGAGGTAAAGATCAATAAGATGACAGATTGGGGGCATGAAAGATGTGGAGAATATGCCAAAATTATTAGAGGAAGAACCATGAAAAATCAAGAAACAGGATAGAACACCACTAGACAATCAAAATGAAGGGTTGAAGAGAATAAGGATAAGAACTCAACTACCAATCATACGCATCAATGTAATATTTGCATGTATGATCACCCCAAAGGCCAATGTCCAATCTTGTCACATTTGCATGAGCATTTGGGAAGAATGTTACATCCCTCTTTCATACATAAATATTGGGTTCAACTACAAGGACAAAAACCCTATTCGTGGGGAAGGCCACCATCAAACTAGTCACACCCTTCATACCATCCGAACCCAAGCGCTTATTATGTTCAACATCTTGTTTCACCGACTGGGTCAACATCCTCTATTTCACCACATTGTTATCATTCTCCTGAGTACTATCAACTCATGTCCTCTCCAACAAGATCACCACCTCATGTTTCTTACACTTCTCCTCCCCCTCAATATTCTCATCATTCACCTCCTTCTACATCACCACTAGTTGTGCCAAAAGGTTTTGCACCACAGCATCAACGCAGGAAAATTACTTGTGTTGCTACTATCAACAGCAGTGGGAACCCTCCACAATGTTGAAAGCGTCCTTTCTTTAGGCAGGACTGTAGAAAGAGACAGCACAGTTCCGAAACCACTACATCCTCCAACTTAGCATAAGTTCAACACTGTGATGCATCTGCCTCCTTGAACTCAATGCCTCTTGTTACTTTATCTTGGCCACCAATCAACACTCCAACAACCATGTAGCCCAATGAAATAGCCACGTGGGGAGACATATCCATCCTTGCATACCATCTTATGATCATGGGTGCTGTAGTGGGTCAACTCCTTATCACATGACCACATCTTATAATTTGCTCCACTATCCCAACTTTAATCAAGTGTGTGAGCCCCAAGTTGGGTACATTCCAACCACGACATCAAAAGACACCCCATGGTTTGGATATGACCATACTCCAATATTTCCCACATGCTTGGATCCACATTTTCTATTTATTAATTCTAGCCATGCTCAAAAGTTTAGTTATGGGGGATATCCTCCATTCTAACAAGCAAAATTAGTAAATGATTTTCCTTTTCTTTGATTTTACAATTTTTTGTTTTCCAGTTTTTTCATTTCCAATTTATTGTTTTATCTTTTTGAGGGTAATCTCATTGGTAAATAAAATACTCATGTGAATTATTGGTTGAGGTGTTGTTCTATGCTATCAAGTCTTAGGTGACTAATTATTTGGATAGTGAGCCCACAACATCCACCCACCCATTCTATTAATAAGAGTTTCTACTTTGGGTATGACTATATTTTTTTCATCATGAAAACTTAAAACTAATTTTGTGCTCATTATGCCCAAAGCGAAGAATGATGGACTAAGAAGGAATGGCTAGGGTGTGACATCAAGGGGACTTGTGGATTTTCTTTGGTGACATTTGTAGGTCCTATCATGTAGCTTGGTTGTACTAAGATCCTTGTAGATTTGATGATAATGGGAGTAAGAGTAATAAAGGCACTTAATAAAGAAACCCAATGCTATTTTAGGAGGTCCCATTAAAAAGACATGCACCCATGCCTGAAGGTAGGCAGCTTCTCTGGATTACAGATCATAAAAAAAACAACAAAAAGAGAAAAAAGAGGAGCAAGAGAGAAAGTGTGCCAAAGCGGCCAGAAAAAAACAAATGTGCCACAAAGGAATTCCAAATCACTCCTCCCTTGAACAAAACACCAAGTGATCATACACCTTGCTATCATGATGCTCTTATGGTTGTTCATCATTAGATGAAACAATGCGATGTCACTAATCGGAGGAATGAACTTGGTCTTGATTTTGGAGTGATAGGCTAATAAGACATTATCAAGCCCTACACTTAGGATTCATTGTGCCCAAGGTAAGTTACCTCACATCCCAATCTTTGCAATCTCTTCTACGATTCATCTCATCTCACGGTCCAAACACTTATAACTTGTGTCTTGTGTAGCATAGAATTCCTACCTCATCATGGTGGTATTAACATGTTTGTGTCTTGTTGCACAGGTGCAAATTGCATTTAACCCTTTTAGTGCCTATGGACATTTTAAGGTGTGGTTACGTAAGGGCATTATAGGTTGGAACTTGCTTTGGGGAGGATCCACTTGCATGACTTTTGCAATTTGTACTTGTTGCACACCACCACATCATTTTATACCCTCTGAGTACTTCATTGTCAAATCTATTCTTTCCTTTATCATCATTTTATCAAATGTTCCTCAAAACCATTACATGCCCTTTTATGTGTCACCTAAACAAATCATGTCTAACATTAAACTTTTAGGACAACTTCCTTAAAAAATTTCTAACTCTAAAATCACACTAAGCAAAGAATTCAACATTTATTAAAGGCAATGAGTAATGAAACATCGTGGAAATTTTGAATCGGCCTCAGGTGAAGATTCACGATTTAGGCAAAAGTTCGTGATAGAATTCCAGAAGGTAGAACAAGGCAAAGCAAGGCGCAACGGTGCCTAGCATCAAGTCTCCAAGTTCCTTACAAATTTCAATTTTACTATGTTTTCTGTCTTTATGCTACATTACGCAACATAGCGTAAGGACACTTAGCGTAATTCTGCTTAACATAGTCTGACATCAGAAGGTAACTTACTTTAGCAGAATTGGTGAAGCTTAAAGCCTAAGCAGCGTAATATGTGACTTCTCGCATATTCTGCTAAGTCTTTTGTCCAGGGTCGAACTTATGCTCTGTTACACAAGGCAGCATAATGAGCTTCAAAAAGGTCAAAGGGAAAGTCCAAAGGAAGCACGACAGATTAGGCTCCTTTTTTTTGTAGATTGATCACTTTACGCTAGTTACGCTACGCAGCGTACGTTAGCATAATTTATCATCGAGTTGATCATTTTTTACGCTTCACTACGATTTGCTGCGTAAATGAGTGTAAAACAGCTTGTCTCACTAATTCCATGCTTTGTTACACTCTACCATGCAACACAGCGTAAACAAGTGTAATCCAGCGTAAAGCCGACTAAAGTAGTTACGCATTTGCTATCCATATGCGCAATATGCTGATAAGCGTATTGTGCGTAATCATGAAGCAGCTTCGACAAAAGTGTTGACAACGTACGTTGCAATGTGATGTGACATAGCCAGTTCATCAAGTCAATGGTATCCAGAAAGTTCGAGACATGTGTCATCAAGGCCGTGCCTTTTCTGCATGTTATAAATACCCCAGTTGGTGAAGAAAGGCAAGAAATTTTTTTTGAAGGAGAGTAGCGGCTGGCATCTTCATCTTTTGGCAGTTATCATCCTTGAGCAGAAACAAGAGACATTTTCGAGCATTTAGCAGTAGGAGCGATCATACCTTTTGGCGAAAATACAGTTCTCCCATCGGTGATCCTTGGCAGTTTTGAGTAGAGACTATCCAAAGCGAAGAAGATAGATCAGAGATCGAGAGATCATCTGGTGCGGTTGGCAAGATCTATTGATCAGACACAGTTGGTTGATAGACATCCGAGCGTGACCTTTCCTTGCACTCCGTCTTTGGCTTACAAGGTAGACCGAGCTCCATTCTGCACTCCTTGTTAAATCGTTTTTCTTATTATTTTGTGTATGTTTCGCACAAGATAATCGGAGTCTTCCCATTGTAATTTTGTATACAAAATACTCATTTTTTTGAGTCAAAGTACAGATCTTGAAATCACGCATTTCTCTTAAATCCGATTCCCTTTGTCATGTTAACGTTGTCATTATTGCAATTTATCTACATCGTTTTCCTCTCCTTTCGTGATTTATTGAATCAAATCGTTCCACGAAACACCTATAATCTTTGTCGATTTACTGATTAAGTAAGTCCCTATCTGATCGACAAGACCATTCAGGGCACTGCGGATTCGTTTTCTCCAGCACAGCCCTCGCACAGATCCGTGGTTAAAACTGTGTACACGGATTTTGTTTGGTATTTTCCAGCTACTGACATTTTCTGTCGTTACAATTTTCTGGCGCTAGAAGGAGGGCTAGGCTCCGATTTGTATTTTTATGGGTAGCCCTGTTAGCGATCTGTATCCGCGTTCCCAAGACGTAAACGTAATACCTCTACAGAAGCTTACGAAAAATCATGCGGTGTAGATCGGTCACATTAACGATTCCTTTGGAATCCTACAGGGTAGAAAGCCTAATCACGATCTTCTTTGTCCATTGCCTTTTAGATCCAGTCATTTATTGCTGTTAATCTACTTGACCAATGGATTCTGCATACACAACCACAGCCGCCATGATTACCACTGACTCGGGTGCCACATCTGTGAATCCCATCACCGCCACTGGACCAGCCTCTAGTGTTATAGGACCTCAGGGACCGTCGCGTCATTCGTTGAGGTTATAGGGCAAAGATCCTGTATTTACTGTCGTGACGCCCGAGGAATATAATTTTATTTACGTCAAAATTCAGGCAAAGCTTGCTCTTAGCCAAGCTGAGATCGAAGCGAAAAGAAACTTTGAGCTGATCCACAGAGGGGGTCAAGATTTCACCCCTACCACCTACGACATCATCCCCCTGACAAAACATTATCATGAAATCATAACATAATTGGTCATGGCTAGGAGTCAGGCTACCCGGTCCATGTTGGAACCTCAGAACGGGCAGGAAGAGGACGACGAATTCGCAGCCTAGTCTGAACACGCGGATTCGTACCATACTTTGAGCCCCCATACCTACATAAATCCCTTATTCCCTCTCACTGGAGAAGCCGCCCATCTTAATCCCACCATGACCACACAAACTCACATTCCTGTCATCCTGCAAGCCACTACGCAGTCATCTAGGCTACAAGTGCAAATACCCCAAAATAACATGGGGGCGGTCTCGTCACCATGCATAATCAGCATTCCGTCGGTGGTCCCAGCATCCACTGTGCCCCATTTCATCCCTCAGATCCAACCCCATGCCATATCTACAACTCGCCTGGTGCAAAATCTGGCACAAACTTTGTCACTGCCACCCCCTCCAACCCAACAGATCACAACTGTCATTCAGCCACAGACATCCGTCCAACAGCTTGCCGCGAGTCAGTGGATCATCCCCATGGCACAACATAACCAGTCTGCAGTATATGGCGTGCAACCCTCAGTTGCACCCACAACGCATATTCCGCAGATGGTCCCACAATATCCTTATCCCTATCCCGTGCAGCCGGTGGTGGCTAATCTCTCTGCTCAACCCGGTGGGTGGTGGTCTTCGTAGGCAGCTTCGTTCGTGGGGATCCCCGCTGCACCACTTGCCAGTCAAGCCATTCCTCCATTTCCACTCCCTGGCACCGCTCTCCCAGTTCAACCCCCTATTCCTTCTGTGCAAACATCTTCATCAACAGGCTTAGATCAAGCTTTCTTACTCATTTAGACCCTCACTGAGGAGGTTAGATGCCTTAAGGTCACTAGCTCAGACACTATACAGATCATGGACTTCTATCAAGATGATCCTATTAGTCCAGCAATCCCCATGCTGTCGTTACCCCCGGGGATGTCATTACCCCATTTCACTAAATATAATGGGGAGCGAGATCCCAATGCTCACTTGGTTACCTTTAGGTCCGAATCTTTGTTGTTACAACAGTGGCCTCACACAATCATCCGTGTCTTTGCTATGTCTCTGGCAGGGAAAGCTTTGGATTGGTATCGAGCCCTCCCTCGCTCTTCCATCTCAACCTTGGAAGAGCTCCTAACACAATTCATGACTCACTTTAAATACAACTTAAAGTTGGAGGTCACGTTAGATCAACTCATGGGAGTGAAACAGGACCCACTCGAACCAGTCCAAAAGTTTATACAGCGGTGGAGTGCTACTTTGAATGAAATCCGTGAGCCAATCGCGGAGGCCCATTTGCTGGCCATATTCAAAGGAGCAGTTAACGATTTTATCAAGTCTAAGCTTTATTATCTTTCCCCTAGCTCCTTACATCAGGCTTTTGCCCAGACCAAAAGCATCCAAGATGCTGCGAAGGCTAGCAAGGACCCGGCGTATGTTGCCTACAAAAATGCTAACAACAAGGGCAAGGATAAAGGTAAAACAACAACAACAATGTAGCTACGCTGGCTGAAGGTGCTAAGAACAAAAACAAGAAGGCACCTACGACATCACCCGAGACCACAGCTAGTGCGAGTAGCACTAACCAAGACTCATTTGCCACTGAAAAAACCCCCCAGCCAAAACTAAACTTTGAGCATAAAGATCGCTCAAAGTAAACAGCCCTGCCTGTAAAACACTCGAAACTGTTGAAAAAACTATTAGGGGCAGGATACATTCAGACTAAGAAGGTATCCGAAGAAGCTCTGAAGCATCACAGGTGTCATTGTGAACTACTGAAGAATCCTTCTTCAGCCCTACCTGACGAACCACCAGTTCCGAGGTCTTTCAGGCTGGACTGTTTCTGTGACTACCATCAGTTGTGTGGTCATGATACAGATTACTACTGGGCGTTGAAAGATGATATTCAATGCATGATTGACGATGGTTCACTCAAACTAGATGGTAGTAGTCCAACGCATCCTAAAAACCAAGCGTTTCATGTGTATAAGGATCTGTTAAACGCAAATAACGCCCCGTACACAATCAACGTGGTAAGTACGGATGGTGAGAGGAAAGTACCGCCCAAACAACCTTTTGTTTTGTGTGTACCTACCAACTCACCAAGGGGGAAAAGCTTTTCACTGGCAGCTAGTGGTGTCTCAAGGCCACCCTTCATCATTCGGGCGCCTTCTCCAGATTTAACTTAGCCTCCCAGTAACAGTAAAGCCGTGGCTATGTCCGCACCCACACCTAAGGCACCTTTCATTCTCAGGGTATCAAAATCACCAGCTACCCGTTTTACGCAGGGGCAAGCTTCTAACACAAATCACCAACCATCACCTAATAAACAAAGGGGAGGGGACACATCAGTCAATGCCGCTAAAAACCATGTTACGCTAGGCTTCGCTAGGCCCAGGCCCTTGACCTCTATCCCTACGTCTGCGCCTTCTGGGCAGGACAAGGGTGCAGAAACACAGCCACCTCCCCTCTGCAAGAAAAAGAGCAACCCTCCGACCGACGCTGTTCCACCTCGGGAGATCCGTCTCTTGGGGCGAATGGAAGAAGACAAAGGGGACAAACAAGCCAGCCAAGAACGGGATCTTCTCGACATGTTTACGCAGGTCAAATAAGCTCTGAAACAAAAAAAATATAACACTGAGCCTCTATGACCTGCTCATGACGTCTCAAAAACACCGTGAGGCCATGGTCTGCATGCTGACATCCATACCTGTGGAGGAAAGCTTACTAGCGGAGGAGGAAGCGATACACATTGTCATGTTTCCCTCCGACGCTGAGCGACCTAAACCTACCTCGTTGACCTTTCATGACGAATCCATCAAAGATGATCCTGAGAAAGGTCAAGTGACAACTGAACCCATGTTTATCACCATCCGAGTTGGTCAATATCGAATCCGGAGAGTGCACGTGGATGACCGCCCAGCTACAAATGTCATTCCTTATCCCATCGTGGATAGGTTGGGTCTGGTCGACCAGATCAGTCCCACAATGACAACATGCGTAAAGTCATCCAACAGAGCATAGGTTCAGGTCAAGGGAACGGTGCACATCGACTTTTTGGCAGGGGATCAATTCCCAACGGATGCTACATTCCTTGTCGTCGAGGAGGTGCCCGGGTTCAACTTAATTCTAGGGAGGTCCTAGCTAGCCCAACTGAGGACAGTTTCATCACCAATCCATCAAGAAATGCACCTACCCTACGCAGGGGGAGAGGTTGTAATACGCAGTGATGAAATCACCCCTAATACTGTCAACAATATCGAAGAGGAATGGGGTTCGGAGATAGAAACATCGGATGATCAGACCCATCCCCGAATCCCTGAATAAACCGGAGCAAATGATGACAGTCTAGCCTGGGCCAACCTGCCATTTCAGGACGGTGGTGTGGAAGAGTCAGGCCACAAATCTTCCCGCCCTTATGCATCACTGAACGTAAAGGCCATCAAGAAACAATTACGAATTAGTGATTGATCTGAATGGCATTTACGCGCATCTTCACGTCTTTACTAATTTTTCCTTTTACGCTTAGAAGTTTCCATTATCAATCCTCTTTAATATATACATACATATTTCCGCTTGCTATTCATTACACCATTAACATTTCTTTATATACGCTATTTACGCTTGTTGATCATTTTAGTGCAATTACGCAGAAATGTACATTATTATCAATTACGCTTCCAAAATTATGCAGATGGCTCGCAACGGCCTAAAACTAGTGATGGCCCGCAACAGCCTAAAACTAGTGATGACCCGCAATGGCCTAAAACTAGTAACAGCCCGCAATGGTCTTAAACTAGCAAAGGCCCGCAACGGCCTAAAACTAATTCCCTAGTATTTTACGCAAATGTTACATGACGGCCCGCGATGACCTTAAACTAGCAATTCCATTTCACAACAACTTAACTTATTCTAAACCTTTAACAACTACACTTACGCTTTGCAAATAAAGATATAAAACCAAAAAAATAAAATAAATAGCATTTAAAACCATACAGAAGATCTTAATGCCAATCTTTTCAACATTCATATAATCATTGTTCAATTCCAATTAATAAAATCATGCGTAAATTACAGTTACGCATCCCCCCTGGTGCCACTATCACCCATATCCCTTAGGTCAGGCTCCAAGCCTAATAAATCATCCTCAAGTGGGCCGTCCTTCTTAGAAGGTATTCCTTCGCGAGGAATGCCATCCCCACGAGGCCCTTGCTCCAACGTCGGGTACACAAGAGGACGTTCTTTGCTATTATGCTCCTCTTCTTGTGCTTGTTCCTCACCCTGTTCGCCTTCTCCCTCCAATTCTTGTACCTGTATACAACAAATACATTAGCAAAGACTTGATACCATAATCAGAAAATTTAGATTCAATAATGTTTAAACTTACTCGCGACGGTCCTGCTTCCGCAGTAAAGGGGAGCTTTTCTAAACCAACCCATAGGCGTTGCATAATTTCATCCTCAGTTAATTCAGACCATACGTCATTCCCCAGAGCAGTTCCAGCCTTCACTTTCTCCTTTTCCACACTAGTCCATCGGGGCAGTTCAAGGAAGAAGGTAGGGACAGTAGTCTCACCCCCAGGAAGAGTAATCTCTCTTTCAGGAGACGCGCTTATTGTCACCTGCGCCTGAAACTCCTCGAAAGTTTTAGATGCGCCAATGACGTCAAGGAATACCCGCAAGGATTGAGCTTCGACGGTAGAATCACGGTAATGCTGACGATAAGTGATACTTTCTCACTTATACAAATGTTTGTGATCCTTTTCTTTCTGCCCCCACTCTTGCACACTTGCGCAGAAATCCTTCTAGTCTTGGCTTTTCTGAGATAATAGCTCTATCTGCATCTGCTGCTCCACCAACTCCCGACTGGTTTGCACACTGTTCCTGATTGCAGTCCAGTAGCGGGAGTAGTCAATAACAGCTGTGCACCAATCCTCCTCACCCGTTTCCTGCACCTGCAGGAACTCGCATCGTGATTTTAAGTCTCCGACCTTTTTGGCCAGAGAAAATTATTTGAACAAACCTCTTCTTTCAAAGGAAAAGAATTTAGCTTCGATCGCAATGCAGATTTCACAGCTGATGGTAATCCTTGATATAAGGTATCTCTAGTATTGGCAGGAACAGTTCCTGGACGAGAGACCTAATAATACATATATCATATTGACAGTACAGATCTTTTCAGAATAAATTTCATCTTCTTTGAATCCCAACATATTCAATTCATATGATAATTGGTTCTTGAAAAATCATATCTTAACATCATCCCAATCAACTTGTAATTCTAACGTTTAATCGTAGCAAACTTGAGTAGATAAGTACCATCTACTGAAATTCAATACCCTGGAGGAAAAGGAATCATTGCATACCATTCTATCAATTTGATTGATGATGTTTGCATAGTGCAAAGCTAACCCAGCCTTACCCAATCTATGTGAGCTTCCATCAGAACCACATTCCATTGCAGGATCACTTGTTTCCATAGCTTCTCCGTAAAAAGCAAAAACAGTTTAGAAAGACAAGATAAAGAATGAAAGTACTGGAATAAAAAACTTGTGTATTTCACTGATGATATGACTATCACGGTCTGAAATTTTTCCCTATCACATATTCAACATATAGATATATATTCATGTCAATGAACATGCATGCACACACACGTACATAAACAAATAAAACAATATAAAAATGCTTCATTACCAGGCACAAATAGATCAAATGCAAAAAATTGTTGAAAGCCATGTGGGCACTGAACCTTCATGAAACTGACAATGCTCTAAATAATTGCAGTGCAACGCTTAATGATACCTCTTATTTTGTTTTACAATTTAATTTTTGTTTCAATGGATAAAACATATTTTATCAATTATAAAATCTACGTTTAAGGTACATATGGGAAATTCTGAAAATGTTTTTCAATATATAGGTATAGATTAGGACTCTTCATGATTATGGAAGGAAATATTCGTGTATGTGTCCATAACACATCATCGCGTATCCTTGTTTGGACAAGCAGGCGAAACAGAGAAGGTTGTGGCAGAACGATGCTTTTGCATACGGTCAGCTAGAGGGTAAATCAGAGGCGGAGTAGGACAATCATCATCAACCGACTCATGTTCCAGCTGAGGGGTTGGGGTAGAAGCATGCAGCGGGCTAGCTTCCGCATTAGAATTTTTCAAAGATAGGGGTCAACCAGGGTATCCTGGAATAACTTAAAATTCAATAAACTAGAGAGACTCATCGAGCTCTTACAAAACTTTGACGTAAAAACAAGAATGCTTTAAATTATAATGTGAAGTGATGAAAAAGACGGGTGACATCTTACCCTGCTGTTAAGATATCTTGCTCTTAATAAGCACCATATTGAAATAAGTTAGAATCAGCTGTATAACAGAAATAATGTAAACTAATCAGCTGTATAACAGAAATAATGTAAACTATTCAATTACCAGAACTCCCAAAAGCTTCCTGGAGTTGTTGGTGCAAATAATGCACAATGTCTACTAATCTTTCCATTACCTGTTAACACAGAAAAATGTAATCTATCATCTGAAATTATAAATATTTACATTAATTTCATATGCTCCTACAGAAAATTTAGAGCAAATTTTTTACTTGCTTGAACAACAAAAAAACATGGAATCTTCATTGGTTTCTTTCCACTGAACTCAACTGTTGTTTGTAGTGTTACTCTACGTTGGAAGTAAAGGAGTACAAACCATATTCATTTTTTTTTTCGGGACGAGTTCTTCTTATACTGTACTCCTTAAACTGATATCCTCCTAATGTAGCATGTCTTAATGGATACACACGGCATGCTGATCTAACTGCATAGTCTGCTATCTAAATACTTCAAAATATTTACTTAATAAAATAAATATAATAAGGATCTTGAAAGCCATTTTTTGTAAAATTAATTTTTACATGGTAGAATAAAATTTATTTTTTTAATAGTATTGGGCAACCTTTAAACTAGCTTGCGCTTCTACCCAACATACAAAACATGAACAGCACAACAAACAAATAAAATGAAAAGCAAACTTTGACTTCAGTGTTTTAACTAACATTGGGGTCGTGAAGCAAGAAAGTGCAATAAAAAATTCAAGATAAGAAGAAATGTTCCAAGCAGTGACAGCAGAGTAGGAGAAAGGCAAAGATACAAGATAGCAAAGAAGATAGTGAGTAAGGCTAAATTTAGCACTTTCAATACCTTTTATGAAAAGCTAGAAACCGAGGCTGAAAAATCGATTTACAAGGTGGCCACAACTTGAACAAGAGATCCAAAGATATTGAAATGACAAAAGGATTTTGTTTTCAGACAAGAAAATTTTAGTGCAATGAATGGTCTATTTTCAGGGGCTTGTTAACAAAAACTTCCTAAAGATGAAGCTGATGGCACCAAATCAAACATAGGAATGACCAACTATATATATGCCTTTGAAGTAAAGAAAACCCATGTGAAGATTAAGAATGACAGTATTCTTATAAAGGTATAGAAGTCTAGGGGAGATAGTGGAACAACTTAGTTGACAACTTTATTCAATAAGATCAAAGAGAAGGGGAAAATGCCAAATGATTTGAGAAGAGGCACTATAATACCCATGTACAAGAACAAAGAAGACATTTAAAATTGTGAATTATAGAACATTTAAGGAGAGAATAAACTAATTCTGAGAATCAGTTTGATTTTATGACTTGAAGATCAAGTATGGAAGCTATGTTCTTGCTATAACAATTGATAGAGAAATTTAAATAAAGGAAGAGGAATCTACATATGATTTTCATTGATTTGGTGAAAGCTTACGCTAGAGCTTCCTGGAAGATAATTTGATGGCGTTAAAGAAGGATATTTCTATTGGATATATAAAGACTATTCAAGACATATATGATGGAGCTACAACTTGATCATTCAGAGGNTTAGAGCATCTTTTGAGGACTAACTCCAGATCCTCTGAATGANACCTCCGACTTAACCAAAAAAAGTGTGTTCGGAGTCAAAATCGGATGCATGCTGGGTTTTGTGGTATCAGAAACTGGCATACGCGTGGATCCTAACAAAGTCAAGGCCGTTGTTGAATTGACACCCCCTACAAGTCTTAAGCAATTACGCAGATTATAGGGGAGGTTACAGTTTATCAGGCGGTTCATCTTGAGATTAACCGACAAGTTACACCCTATGCAACATTTGCTTAAAAAGGGGGTTAATTTCGAATGGACGGACGATTGTCAGCGTGCATTTAACAACTTGAAGCAAGAGCTTCAACGCTTGCCAACAGTTTTCCCACCGCAAAGGGATCAACCATTTTATATCTACCTCGTAATTTCAGACGTAGCCTTAGCTGCATTACTCTGTCAAAGGAGAGATGATGGGTCGGAAGTACCCATCTACTACTTGAGTCATGCTCTATGTGCGTATGAAACGAGGTACAACGAAGTAGAGTGTAACTGCTTAGTGTTAGTATTTACGCTCAAGAGGTGTAGGCATTATCTTTTCCGTAGCCAAGTCAACATCATCTGTAAAAATAATATTCTTAGGGCCATTACGCATAACTTATACGAAAGTAGCAAAATAGCTCGTTGGAAGGCTATCACGGCAGAATTCGATCTGCATTACATTGGCCAATCTTCTACGAAAGGCCAAGCGATAGCCGACCAATTAATAACATCACCTATTGATAGTCAGGCAACCATAGAGCCTGAATTTCCAGATGAACACGTACATAGCTTAAGCCCTGTCTTGACAGGCCCCGAAGCAACGTTATACTTCGACAGAGCTTCAATTGTTAGAGTGTCGCTACAATTATTACGCTATCACCTAAGGATGTGCGTCTTCACGCTTATCGCTTGACCTTCCCCTGTACGAACAATGTGGCAGAGTACAAGGGGCTCCTCAAGGGATTACTAACTGCCAACGAACTCGATGTTCGACACCTGGAAATTAGGGGTGATTTGATGCTCGTCATCAATCAGATCACAGGAGTCTACGCCTGCAAGGTTGCACATTTACAGCCCTACTGCGATATGGCTAAAGATCTTCTGAAGCGGTTCACGACCATCGATGCCCAACACGTGCCACGAACTGATAACACACTAGCCGACGCACTGGCTACACTGGCCTTAAACGTGCCCTCACACCTATTCAACACCTGTCCCACATTAATAACAGATTGCACAGATCCCATCATTCAGGCGGCGAAAATATCTTCTCTGCTCGAGGATAGAACGCCAGATGGTACGATAGCATTAAGACTTACCTCTTGCATGGCGAGCCATCGCACGAATTAACACGCACGTAGAAAGATGCAATCCGCAAGCGAGCTAGGCAGTACGTCATCATAGGAGACAGTACTCTTTGTAGACGCTCTTTTGATGGTGTGCTACTTACTTGCGTTAACAAGGACCAAGCACAACATATAGTTGGTGAGGTCCACGAGGGATTATGCGGAGGACATGTAGCACCATGGGCTATGGCTTCAAAAATCTGTCGCTTAGGGTATTACTGGCCATACATGGAAAAATATTGTCTAACAAAGGTTAAAACTTGTGACACGTGTCAATGTTACGCAAATCTTATACATGTGTCGCCTACAGAGTTACACCCGACTCAGATAACATGGCCGTTTCAACGATGGGGACTAGACATCATAGGTCCCATCACACCGAAATCTTCCGCAGGTCATAGCTTCATAATTACTGCTACTGACTACTTCACGAAGTGGGTAGAAGCTATTCCTTTACGGAAGATCACATCTCAATAGATTTGCCATTTCATCTTAGACAACATTGTAACTAGATTTGGTCTCCCGATGACTATTGTGATCGATAACGGGCCACAATTTAGTAGTACGGAAACCAAATCCTTCTATGACAGCCTTGGCATTAAACAATATTTTTCCTCGCCCTATTACCCGCAAGCGAATGGTCAAGCTGAAGCCACAAACAAAGTCATCATCAATCTGATCAAGAAAATGCTCGACAGTAACAAGAGACGGTGGCATGAAAAGATCCTCTATGTGCTATGGGCATATCGTACTACATGTAGGACGACTACAGATAGTACGCCCTACAGCCTAGTCTACGGATCTGAGGTAGTGTTGCCCCTCGAATTGCAAATTTCTTCTCTGAGAATGGTCCTCTCCACGATTATAAATGAGGCTTAACACACTGAGTCTCAGATCATGGATTTGGATTCTGTAGAAGAGAAGCAAATACAGACGCTTGATACAATCGAAAAGTATCAAGACAAGCAGAGGCAAAAGCATTGTCACAATCTTCAGCAGCGTTTGATTAAGAAAGGAGATTTAGTTCTGAAGGCCATTCGCGAACTAGTGGACAAATTCTCTACAAACTGAGAGGGCCCTTTCTTGGTGACTGATGTGTATAGCAATGGAGCATTCAAGTTAGTGGATGTTGATGACAACGAGCTACCAAATCCTGTCAATCATATATATTTGAAGCGGTACTACATATAGCTGCATCTCCAGTGTGAACATTAGGTATGGCCATAATTGTCCGCTATGATGCTAAACTGGCAACAATCGTCCGCTACGACGTAAAATTGACACTCCCTTCACATGTCCGCCACGACGCTAAACTGGCACTGATCGTCCACCACGATGTAAAATTGGTAAGTTGTAACCGTCCGCTACGACGTAAAACTTGTAGTGTTGTATAGGTCTGCCACGACGTAAAACTGGCAAGTTGTAACCGTCCGCTACGACGTAAAACTGGCAGTGTTGTACAGGTTTGCCAAGACGAAAAACTGGCATTTTCTGCACGTGTTTGCCACGATGCTAAACTGGCACTGGCTATCCACCATGACATAAAACTGGCAAAGGTAAGCATCCATCTGCTGAGACGTAAAACCAGCATAGACTTGTCCCTGGGTCATGACATGAAACTGACATCCATAGCACGGTGTGCTGAGACCATAAATCAGCCTCGCCACCGTCTGCTACGACGTAAAACTAGCATTTCTCAGTCTGCCCAGACTTTAAACTGGGACCATGGTTTGCTGAGACTTAAAACCAGCAACGACAGTCTACCAAGACTTAAAACTGGGACTCACAAACCGCCATCATGCAAATCAAGTGAGCGTAATGGTCTCTGTGCAACTATAAGGCAAACGGGGTGGGATGCTGGGACAGCCCTAGCGTCACTACCTCACCGGCATTCTGCTGATCCCTTGGATGTGCTGAAGGGCATACTACTGACCCCTCAGAGATACCGTCACTGCACCCATTTCAGCGGTGGTACCTCTGAGAGGTTAGTTTCGCCATCCGGAGCCCCAAAGGAGTTCTCATCAATTGCAACTTTGGGGATCTCCGCTCATCATCACTATCAGGCTCTGGCTTCACAGATTCACCTAGCTAGTTCTCTGTATAACCAGTTGGGTGCAACGAGTCTAGTGTCCTTTAGCGGTGATATGCTGGGCTGGGCGTCTACATTGAAGATTCTGGCCTTTGGCTATGGTCTCTCTCTCTCGTGGCCTATTTGCTTTGTATCGTCCCAAAGCGTACTTTTTTCAACAACCTTGCCCGCGATTCGCACGAGCAATGGTCTCCTCTGTTCTATTCTTTGGTTGCTCATCAAGGAATCAAGGAATCGGCTGCTCATCGTGATTAGTCTCTCTCACCCTCAACTCCTAGGATGCGGAAGGAGTACGACTTGATTACGAGCATCTAAGGATGTGTATGGCTAGT
>MNCI01026431.1:189860-212595 GCA_015680685.1 Gnetum montanum | reverse complement strand
GGAAGACAATGAATGATTAACCCCAAGTGTTCCATGGGGCGTGTAGGTGCTTAGTCTGTGGAGTTTGACCGGATTGGACGTGCTACGCTCGTTTCGTATGGTTGAGTGTAGGGGTACCTCGCCACTCATCATTGGCACCGTTGTCAAGGACTAAGTGTTTGTGCACTAAATAGAACATAAGGATATCACTCACATCGTTGGGAGCCTAAACAAACCTTCAGGTTAATCAAGATAAAAAAATTATATAATGGTAATTAGCACACCAATAAGACACTATGTCTTTTTCTCACAAGAGAAACTCACCACCTAAGGACCATACACGAGATAGTCAGCAACATAAAACACATAGCCGAAATCAGCCAAGTCCTAAATGGTATAAAATAGTCTATACTCATCCTGATGAGTATATTCCAAACTTTACCTTTATCCTCCATCAAGATGAACATCTACAATGGAGAGATTTGCAAGGTATCGTGTTACCCCTAGATCGATTAGTCTCTAACATGCTCTTCCATGCTTTGGCATAGATAGACATGACAGAATTATATGCTGAATACGTTGTGGAAGACTTTGATATGAGGGATTATCATCCCATAGATGCACAACGTATGAGGGACTTAAGGCAGGAGAGTCAACATATACTTCTGAAGGGCAAAGGTCCACACATCCTTAGCGGAATAGGAGATGAGAAATCCCTTATAACGGGTTCTCTAGCAAATGATGTTCCCCCTCCTAACGATGGTGAGGAGGTTGGGTATCAGAACCTACAATCACCAATACATAACCCTGGTTCTGATGCCCATGAACACTAACTGTTCATAGAGAGAACAACCACTCATGCGAAGGATGGGCAGTTAGATCGTCACCATGATCAGGGCTAAAGTAGCCGAAGAGAAGGCAAGAAACATTGTCATGGCGATGGTTTCCCTTCCTTTTCCTCTTCATCTCATCACTCACCCTCTCCTTCCACATCTGGGCGTAGCCACCATGAACATAAAGGTGAGGATAAAGGTAAGAAGGATGAAAGACCTCGACAGAAAAGTTGAGAGAAAGGACAAGGGCAAGGACCTAGGGAGAGTAGGGAACAACGCAGACATCATAGGAGTCATGAAAGAGATGATCATGATGAGCCCCTACTCGTAACCCAAAGTATGCTTGACATAACGGAGGCAGTTACAGTTCCCACAAGGCATTTAAAGGATAGTTGGATCAAACGTTTAGACATGAACAATATCCCACAATTTGAAGGGGGATACAACATTGATCCGCAACATCATTTATAGGCATTCCATGATGGCTGTGCCTTGCATAATATAGAAAATGAGTGGCAAAAACTTAAGTTGTTCCCAAGGACACTTGTCAAGGAAGAAGAGAGTTGGTACCGGTCCTTAGAACTAGAAACCATCAGGAGGTGGAGTACGATGCTAGAACTCTTCAACGATAAGTATCAGACGTACTCTAGAGTGTCCAATTTACGTAAGCAGATCCAAGGTTGGAAGCAAGGTACTTATGAACCCTTGGATGTTGCCATGGCCCACTACTACACATTGTTACATCATTCCCTGGGCCATGGGTATACTCAGAGGGATTAACTTTGCCACATCGTGGATGGGCTAAGGCATGAAACGAGAAGAACCCTTGGGACTTATGCCCAAGGGAGACTATCACAACTTAGAGCCCATGAAGTACATCGATTGTTGGAACAAGTAGCACAAGAAGAAGGTGAGCTATGCAAGAGGGAAAGTGAGGAAGAATACAACCGTGACCCCTCCCTTCGAAAGAAGGGAGTGAAATTTTGTGGTGAGGAGGATGAGTCACCACTCAAAGAGTTGGTGAGCTGGAAAACCTTGTCGATCAAAAAATTAACAACAAAAATAGCAGCTAAGGTAGATGACATATGGAGTTCCTTAGACTCTAAAATTGAAACTACCTTAAAAATTGTAGAAGAGTCTAAGGTAGAACAAAGTAGTGACAAAGGTAAGACAAAGTGGAGAAATTTAGGCCTTGCACATAACAAGGGTAAGGGGAAAATCACTAACTCCGATGGGGTTGTGGAATCAGACACAGACGATGACGATGGATGTGAGATCTACCACTATGACCACCCTAAGGGATGTTGCCCCATCATCTCACATCTACAGGAGTCTGGGATGTATGCACTTAATCCAAGACTTAATTAATGACAAACACCCCGTAGGTTACCTTATCCCCAAGGTAACCCAAGGTAGTTCCACCAACCCTTAACGTATTATCCAAGTGGAACTCCCCCACAACCCATTGGATAGCATTAGTAGTGGCAATACCCACAGTCATGGGGGATGTCATCGCCAAAACATTAGTACCCTTACCGGTAGCCTAACCCTTATGGATATTATGTGCAGCAGCCAATTTCTCCAAGTGACTCTATGAGTCACACAACCCCCCACTGTCACTACCAAGTTCAGGAGTACTTCAGAAGGACTCCTCCTCCAAGAGACACTCCATACCCATACCATCCTCCAAATCCATCCGCACCTCTTCCACAAGTAGTTCCCATAACACCTCCTACTCCAACAATGCAAGGGGAACTTCCTCCTCAACCGCAGCAACGTCATGTTGAGTTGTAAATATTCAACCTACTACTAGTTCTAACAACTGTAAAAAGAGAAGGTCCTTCTTCAGAACCAAAAGCCCAGACAAACTCTCGCAACAACAAGAAGTTGAGCCCATGTACACTCCTCCACCATCTAACACTTCGGAGTGCCCTTCAGTTCAACATTAGAGCCTAACGCATATGGTTATGTTAATGCATACCACAACCGACTGGATCAAGGTAGGCCACCTTCCCAGGAAACTAACTGACCCTAGGAGTCCCTTAATCTACTTTAGGTCATCGGAAATGAACCACATAGGGCTCTTATTGACTCAGGTTCCGAAGTCAACTTAATTTCACAAGAGATGTATCACACCTGGAACTTGCCCCAACTTAAGAAGAGTAACATTCAACTAGAGCTGGCAGACCAGTCCATCACCATTCCCTTAGGATTGGTGCAGGACATCATTACCACTGTATATGATTGGCCTTACCCAGCTAATTTTTTGGTGATTAAAGTCAACAGCAACGAAGGGGACTTCCCAATTATAATGGGAATGACATGGCTTAGTATAGTAGACACATGCCTTATGATCTGTGATCTTTCCTTGAAAATCTCTAAGATAAATATTTATGGAAGGATTGAGAAGAGGAAAGTTCCATGCATCACATACAGTGATTCATCGAGTGATGACATGGAGGAAAAACCTCCATGAAATAGGTATGCCCTTGAAACTTTGCAATAAAGATGCCTGTATGTAGCAATCACACAACTAGTAGTAGACACCCCATGGTTGATAGCTACTCGAAGAAGCAACCAAATATGCATGGAATGAACTGAGGAAACCCATGCCCATAACGAAAGCATATATACATTGGAATATGAGTGTCGCCAACTTCCACCCCTTAATCTAAGATCATCAACTGGGAGAAGTTGGGCACTTCTTAGAAATTCAAACAAGCGCTCATTATTTTGGATCTCTCCCTTTCCACTTAGTCATGGGGGAGATGGCCACCAATGCTAACCATATGGGGCCCTCAGTTCCTTTAAGTTTTTGTTTTACAACGTTATTGTTTTACACGTTTTTGTTTTACATGTTTTTGTCTTACACGTTTTTGTTTTACAACTTTCTTTAACTTTTCTTGTTTTTGTTTTACAAATTTCTTTAACTTTTCTCATTTTTGTTTTACAACATCGTTATACTTTTTCATTTTGTGTGTGTGTGTGTGTTCCACCATGTAAGTTTGCCACCCAATAAGTGTTCAGAATGATGGTATGGACTATTTTCATGTTAATTGCTAATGTTTGGTTTTTACGTTTAAGTCACAATGTTGATACTAAGGTATGTTTCTTTTGATATGGCAGGCAATGAGTACACTTCATCCATTCATCCACAACACTCTATGGTCTCTCTTGGCTTGGGAATGTACAGTCTCCTTTCTTAATAACAACTTAAACGAATCGGTGACTGGGTATTTCTCAAACTAAGGAAGGACTCAAGGTTTGAAAAGGGTGTGACTTCAAGGGAACTTAATGCTTTTGTGTTGGCCATTCTCTTGGGTGCTTGGATGTTTTGTTTTTGAGTTTTCTCGTCATTCCGATGTTACCCAATTATCGGAAGCTGAGCTAATAAAAATAATCAAGTCTTTGCATGGTGTGGTTCTCATGCATAAAAACACAAAACCAAAAAATAAAAAATAAAAACTAAGTGAGAATTCAAAGCACACCCCTTAGACGAAATAAACTTGGGCTACAAGCACTAGTTATGGAACCAAAAGTGTTCCCTCTAACTAAGGCCCTTCTCACTTCCCATTCTTTTTCTTGTTTCGTCGGAATGGTGGTAACTCTTGGGGAAGGCATCCTTGTTATCCAAGTGGATGGTTTAGCCGAATGCATTGATGCGAAGTCACTGGATGTGGTTGGTTTAAGGCCAGACTTGGAATGGGATTTGTTAAGTCACATTAATCATGAAACACACAAGGGGTTGTACACCACCTTATTCTTGGAATTTCATTCCATCCTCTTCTCTCCACCCTTCTCTTCATTGTTCACCTCATTGCCCGTTGTATCATTAGTGTATATTTTGGTAGATGCATTGTTTTCTTTTTGGTAAATTCTTACGGTTAAGATTTTAACTCTTGTTCCACTTGACATTCCCAAAGCCTATGAACTCTTTGAATGTGGGTTTGTCAGGGCATTAAGGGCATGAGCTAGCTTTGGGGAGGACCTACTGACATTCCTCTTTGGTGCATTAGTTAAATTCTTTCCCCTAACATTTTTGCAATCTAATTTCTTTGGTTCATTTCCATCTTGACATCCACTTTATCGGCGTTACCATTGTCCCTTTTTATATATCTTTCTTACTTCTTTTCTTTCTCAATTCTAACGCTACAGGAGGTTTGCGATTAGTCATGGGGGTACGAGGCCTGATTTTTTCGATTTTCTCTTAGCCCCAAATTTTTTTAATTTTTTCCTAACCCCTACACCTTCGGTAGTCATAATTAATACATCTCAAGACCGTAATCAGCCATACTACAACCCAGCCAATGGACTTACACCGAAGCAAGGTATTAATTACATGATGATTCATTTACCCTTGCTAATATATGATTGTGTTGTGTGTGCAGATGGTGATCATACAACAACGGATTGGATCTGGAGCAAACACTTGGAATGGAGCCATGCTGGAAGCAGCTATGCAAGGAGCAAGATCGATGGTGTGCTTATGGATGGACAACGAAAGGCGCAATCTTGGCATTGGCAACAGCAAGACTTCTTCTCTCCTCTTCTCTCTTGTCTTTTCTCTCAGCTGCCAAATGAGGCTTGATGTCAATGTAATAAGGTGTTCATCCTTGTTGTCATGAACACCAGTTTTGTCAAGTCTTGTCATAATGATCCCTTCACATGTCATCCCATTAGTTCCATTCCCCTCAATAATTCCATATCTTCTTGATATTATTGTAAGGAACTCGAGGATGAGTTTTCATTTAGTCATGGGGGTATGATGAGACACGATTCACATGAGCTAAGATATTGCGTTGCGATATCACGTACGCGATATTGCGTTGTCTCCTACGATATCGCGGTCCGCCGCCATATCTATAAATAAGAGGCGGCTCTCCCTTTTTTTTCCATCCTGAGTTAGGAGCAGGGAAACTTTGGCAGTTTGATCACTCCAGAGATAGAATATTTTCCATGTGCCCGCAATAGGAGTCCTAAAGTGAACAGATCTTTATTCAAGCAACATTGTACCTGAATACAAGTTGTGTACAGCAATAAAGACAAACTTCCTGGATAAACCTTGCAGTGCATGGAATAGGATTTTATTTATTATTTTCTCTCTCACCCTTAAACTCCTAGAATGCGGTATGAGTACGACTTGATTGTGAGCATCTAAGGATGTGTACAGATAGTCAAGAAATTGGCTACTCATCGCATGCAGTATGAGTATGACTTGATTACGAGCATCTAGTGTGACTACTTAGTAACCCAGTGGCGTATCCAGGATCTACGCTTGGTAATCCCAGTGGTAGTCCCAGATGTGTACGGTTAGTCAAGGAATCGGCTGCTCATTGCACTTAGGCTAGATAGATTCTTTCAACCCTTTCCTCCTAGTTAAGTGCCTCAGTACAACCACTTCGAGCACGTGCGTTACGCACGGTGATCCCAACAATGATTAGCATTTGGTAGCCGCGGTTGCATCAGTTCAGGGTGTGTACGGTAAGTGGGAACAAATGTTGACACTAGGTTAATTTAGACTTAGTTCATTAGTTAGAGTTAGTTAGTTTCTCCAACCCTTCACCTTATTAGCATAGGAGACATAAAACCTAAAAAATATAAAAATCATATACCTCAGACTTACTTAACCATACATCATGACAACTACAAGTAAGTCTGGGAAGACAACAAATGATTAACCCCAAGTGTTCCATGGGGCGTGTAGGCACTTAGTCTACGGAGTTCAACCGGATTGCACGTGCTACGCTCATTTCGTATGGTTGAGTGTAGGGGTACCTCGCCACTCATCAGAGTACTCCAAACTTCATCATCATCATCATATATTTCGTTGGTTCTCCAATGAATTGCCTCACTAAATATTGCATTATCATAATCTTGTGTGAGAGCCGTTGTTGTGAATTGTGTATGACTTATTTGCAATTACTTTCTTTCTAAAAGATATATTGTCAAGGCTTCATTACAGTGATCTTGGATGATGTAACTAATCTAAATAACTAGCACCGTCCCCAGAAACGGTGCCAATGATGAGTGATAAGGTACCCCTACACTCAACCATATGAATATGAGCATGCACGCATAATCTAGTTGAACTTTGTAGACGGACTAGTTGTGGTATCTAGATAGTTACATGTTGATCACAATTCGCTATCTTCCCACTTAGACTAGTATTTGCTTTGTCATGTATGGTTTAGTCCAGAGTAAGGTGAATGATGGGATCCTAAACTAATGCTACTCTTGAAAATGATGGAAAATAATATTAATTTCAGCTAATAGGAAATGGGAAATGAAATCTATGCTAACCTAAGTGCAATGAGCATCCATCCTTAATCATTCGTATGCATCTTGAACCTCGTGTACTACTTCTAGGATTACCAAGCGCACATTGCTTGAGCACTCTTAGATACGATACTAGGTTACCAAGTAGTTACACTTGAATGTTCGTGATTAAGTCGTACTCATTCTGCGTTAATCAATAGGAAATGTAAATTAAAATAAAGGAAATATGAACTAAAACGACAACAATAAATAAGTAACAATTAAAGTAATTTAAAGCTAAGTGAATGCTGCAATGATGGGGTAATCTCGATCTTTATTGCCAATCATGTGCGTGTCCAAGTACGTTACACTTGAACAAAGGTTCCATACAATTACAACCATCACACTGCGAACATGCATTGGGGAAAGAATTGAAATTAACTGAAAACTGACAAAAAAACTCTACCCTTAGACTTACCAACTCCCCCTTTCCTATGCGCCCAAATGTTGTATTTATAAGCTTACACAAAAATCACGATATCATTATTCGGGTTGCGATATCACGTACTCGATATCGAGGATCCAATATCGAGGCCTAGCAAACCACGATTCATCAAAAAGGAAAGCTACATGAAATGAATTTATATGAATAACATTCCTAAATTTAAGGGAGGACACAATTATGATCCACAACATCATTTACAAACCTTCCATGATGTTTGTGCCTTACAAAACATTGAAATTAAGCGACAAAAGATTAAGTTCTTCTCTAGGATACTAATAGAAGAAGCTAAAAGTTGGTATAGATAGTTGGAACCAAATTCAATTCACTTATGGTCCACAATGTTTAAGAACTTCAATGAGAAATACCAAACCTATTTAATAGTGTCTAATCTAAGAAAAAAAATATAAGGGTGGAAGTAAAACAATGATGAATCTTTTAATGTAGCTTTGGGTAGATACTATTCTTTGCTACATAAATGTTGAGGATATGTATTTTCTCAAAAAGAACAACTTTGTCACGTCGTAGATGGGCTTTGTAAATGTTGTTACATAAGACCATTTAATGGAGCAATAGCAGAGCGTGCCTCTCATATGAAAGAAAGATTATTGGAGTTGGTCATGTTTAGATGATGTAAAAGCTTTGGTTACTTATTGACTTACAAGAAGGAGATTTTATTTATGTGGTATGATGATGCATTGCCTAGCTTAAAAAGTTTTTTTAGTTTAATAATAAAGAAATTAAGGGAAGAATCCAAGGTTTAAACAAGGGACTTTTGTTTTGGAAGTTCAAGAGTTCAAGAACCAGAGATCAATATCTCTATTAATTTCCGTAAAAAATGTCTGTTGAAATTCCAATCTTCCATTCAAATCTGTCGCATTCAAATCTTCCATTTAAGTTTGTGGTATCAAATTTTTGGAGTGGCAGAGGAACAGCGAAGCGCAGGCTCTGCGGTGAATGGGAACCCGCAACAAAGAAAGAATCGCGTTGAGGGAAAGATTGCCTGCGAAACACAAAAACCCAAATTCAAGCCCAAACTCGATTGCAGTTGCAAATGTTAGCCAAAAAAAAAAAACAAGGGCAAAACCAAAGAAAAGTAATAAATGAAATAATATATGCATGCAAGATCAAAATCAAGAGGGTCCTGGAGTCACTCTACGGCTTTTAAGTCAAGAACATCAACGCCATTAACATCCCTGAAAAATAAGAAGAAGCACCGCAGTTTCACCAACCCTGACTATGATGGCGGAATGCGAAGTGCCATTTCTGCGACAACTCCTCTATCAGTGATGGCAATACGGTCTCAGAATCAGCAACATTGAAAACAAGTCCTAGGATCGTCATAACAAACAATGTGACTATTTTATGTGCCGAGCATCTGGTTTGGGTTGATTTTCTGGTAGCCAAAAGCCTTGGCACAGCTCCATCTACTCATTCTTAGTGAAAGCCTCCCCGCAAAACATCGTCACAACAAAAGATGGAGCACTGCATAGAATGTTCTGCGACACTGTGTCAACAAGATGAAGGTAGCAGCGACATGTGACCTCCTTCGATTGATGCCGACGGCTAAGGTTTCGGCGGAGCTGTTGGCAGAAATGGAGATGGCATGATTTGAATCTAATGGTGATCAGCTTGTTCTAGATGTGAGATGCAACTGCAACAACTTGTCTTGCATTTATCTACACCAATGCATGCACGACCTCTTTCACACGATGGAGATACCATTCGCCATTCAAGTAAAGAAATTTAAGAAAAGAGGGCCAGAGAAATGGACAATAGAACCACTGTAAGTTCTGCATCAATGGTGCCCTGGTGTTCCAGCTTCCACTCCGTGAAAGTCAAAATACAAATCCATCATATCTTCTCAAAACTTTCAAGGCAGAAAATAATGGGGAAAAATGCAGTAAGTAGGATTTCAGAGCAATGGGTGTTATAGGTGATGGATGCAGTTATTTTAAGAAAGGTTTTCTTAACCATTATCCCAAACTATAACATAAATACATTTCTAAATCAATTAGTTTGTTCAGATATATTGTGATATATACTTTGACCATAACGATATATATATATATAAAAGGAAAGAAACGAAAGAGTTACCATTTAAGAAGAAAGGAAGGAAATTTATGGACATGTGGTGAACATACCTTTTATTTTCTTTCCATAGAAGTTATAATGTCCTATGAAAGTTATCACTTGATCTCCTTGATGTTTGTAAGGATGTAAGACACTTGCCAACTATGGCTAGATTTTCTGATAACTTCCTATAGAAGTTATAACTTCTTAAGGTAGTTATGAATAAATTATCTAGATATTTGTTATTCACCTTAACCTCTCATGATTGTTGTGACTACCCTAAGGTCACTATATAAGGGCTACAAGGGTAGAATTTAAGGGGAGGCTATTTTGAAAAAAGACAATTGAAGATTACTTGTAAGATGACTTGCTAAAGATATCAATTTGGCTACTTTGTTTTAATCTTGTGAGTTCATTTCTTTCTATTTTTTTTAGTTACTTAGCTAATAGTTTAGATAGCACAGTGCTTGGCATTTAATTTTGGGATTTTTTTCTAGGTTGTCTTAATAGCTCTATTTTTGCACAATATTAGACTTCTAGTAAGCTTTTCCATATAAGAACTTATGTTGTGGAAAAGCATCTTGAGCAAATTAATAGTAATGTCTTAAAGAAATTGCTTGTTTGAGTTTAGGGAATCTAGAAAGTCTTTGCTACTTTGAGATGACAGAAATAGCTTCTTTATTTTTAAAGTTTTTTGCCTTAATATTGCAATCTTGAAATTGTTAAATTTTTCTCAAAGTTCTATTGTTTGTAATTCTTTACCAATTTTAATCGCCCAAATAGAAGCTTGTACTTTGTTGTTTGCAAAGCATTTTGGTAGTTAACTAAAGTGTCTTTTATGAAATTGCTTGTTGAGCTAAGAAGGTTTGGATGATTTGTAATAGATTGAATTAGAATAGCTTTATTGTGAAGTGTTTCTTCATATCAATTTATCTTGCTTAAATGTTTGAGATACCATACAAATCTACTTTCTTTTCTTTTCTTTTTCTAAAACCCATTGAATCTCGCTCCATTTCTAGTTTTCTTATGGAATTTTCTCTCTGGGGAAAATTAGGAGTAGATTAGCAGAATTGTGCTCAAATGTTTTTGTTAAATTTTATTTGTTACAAGTAACGTACTATAGGGACTATATAGACTAAGTGACTTGACAAAATAAAAACCTTCAACAACTCACAATATTCGACAAAGCTGGCTAAATTTCTTTTATGATAACCAATTACAGTTTCATACGTAACCCAACCATTTCAACATTCTAAACAACAAATACATACTCATGTTTAGTTCATTTCATAATCACTGAGTCTGTTTGGAGATATCTAGGCCTTAGTACTACCAGAGACCAACAAGCACCTAGACCTTGTCTGAAGAATAGCTTTGTTTCTTGTGACCCTGGTCATGAGATTTGAGGCCCCAATGTTGGCGGTTCCAAATAGTCACCAATAGTAACAAAATGAGAAAGACCCTTGGGATCTATGCCTAAGGAAGATTATTAGAGTTGAAAGCTCATTAGATAAAAAGGCTAATTGAATAGGTGGTAAAAGGGGAAGAAGAGTTGTATAAAAGATAGAGTGTAAAGAAATATAACCAAGATCCAACCCTTTGCAAAAAGGAAATCCATATATATGATTAAGAAGAAGAGGTTGATTTCACACAAAACCTTACCAATACAAAAGTCTATCACTAATCTTGAAGCAAGGGTAGATAAGATGTGAAAATTGATGGATGATAAATTTATAGTCAACTCTAAAATCATAAAGGAGAAGGTAAAGCAAGAAAAATTAATTAACGAAGATAAGAAAAGGAAAAAGAACAAGAAAATAGGCAAGGACACTTATCGACAAAAAGGAAAAGTAACTGCAGTACAAGGGGTTACAGAATTAGATTTAGAGGAGGAGTATGGATGTGAAATTTTTCAATATGAATATCCAAATAACTATTGCTAGTTATGTTACATCTACAAGAGTTTGGGGCTTTTTCTTTGAATCCCATGTTTATGGAAAAGCAAATGCCCACGAGATTGCCTTATCTGCAAGGCAATTATATATAGTCCTACAACCAATAGTACTATCCAAGAGGGACTCCTTATAAACCTCAAGATTCTTATAAAAAACAATGGAAAAATTCATATTCATAAGGGATGCTATCATCAAATTAACAATACCATTATCACTAGCTAGACCCTCATGGATATTATGTTCAACAATCTGTTTCTCCAAATGGTTTTACTTCCCATGCCTCAACTCACTACTACTATCCTCTTGAATATCATCAAATCACAACATCTCTTTTGGGATCATCGTCTCATACCTCTCATCATCCATCACATCCTCAACACTCTCACACTTCCCTCCAACATATTCCACCACTAATAAAGTAGGCAGAATTGGCACCATAACCTCAAATGAATGCAACTTGTGCTATGAATATATAAAAGGATAATCATGCTAGTAGCTCTAAGCATATGCCTTTAAAAAATCCTTTCTTTAGGATGGTTTCCATACATATAAATAAAACTAGTAGACCTACTAGATCATCAAAACCAATGTAAGGCCAATATGGTATTACTTTCTTCCTCATTAAAATAATTCCTCCTAATCCCACAAAAAAGACAACAATTATCACTATTCAAAAACAAAACATAAAAGATAAACATGGTACTATGAAGAGAAAGAAAATTCCATGCATTACTAATAATGGTAAAGAGTGTAGTTGTGGGCTGAAACTTCAAAGTATTAACACAATCCTTATACCAACCCTTAAAAAGCTTGAGGAACAAGTGTGTGTGCAAAACTGTGTCTACACAATAGCCACTACACTAAAAAATACCCAATTGCTAGAAAATGAGAATACCAAACTGTCCAAAATTATGCATGGAAATATCCAGCATACTTATTAGCTCTTATCTTAAGAAAATGAACCAAGTAGAGAACTTAGAGAAGGACCTCTTACACTTTGACTATAAACTAAAAGAAAATGTTAAACTAGGAGATCCAAAAACCAAAATAGAAAATAGAAAAGAAAACATATTTGAACCCTCTAAAAAGAAAACACCTTTTAGTCCAACTAAATATATGTCTCCAAATGATCAAAACTTGATTATCATCAATGTTAAATGTATTAACAAGCAAAAACTTAAATCACTAAAGATGATAAATGAGAAACTTATGGTATATAACCAAGGAAATGTGTGGTCCATTTTTGGAGTGCTTTCCCATGAGTTTAGTCATGCGGAAATGCTCCATCTTGAATCATGAAATGATAAGTGCATTCTCACTTTTTGTTTTTCAATTTTTTATCATTTTTCTAATTTTTTTTTCAAAAATTTCCAATGCTTAATATGTTTTCAGTTTCTTACTATTTTTCTTTTCTTTTCTTTATAATTTTCTATTTTTTAAGTCATTTCCTTTATGTTTTATGGATATCTACTATGTTTTTGTGAATAATATAGTTAGTAATGATGCATAATTCAACATGATATGTTAAGTCTTTGTCCTATGCTATCAAGATGATTGGGTAAATAATTATATAAAGTAGTGAGACCACATCATCCATCCCTCTAGTTTCTATAACTAAGAGGTCTTTATCATGAAAGGAATATGGTTCTTCTCACATGAAACTAAAATTAACTAAGACGGAATGGAAAATGATATGATATTAAGGGGATTTATTTATTCTTTGCACTTCGTCTATGGGTCTTACTACTCCATGAGCTTATATCATTACACATGTTTTAATTTTAATAGAAACATGTTTTTCAAAAAAAGTGTTTCCTTTCTATGTCACTAAAAAGATTTGTTACCTATGTCTAAAGGTAGCCCTCTAGTAAGCAAAACAAAAGCCCACTCATTAATTAATTCATAAAAGAAATTGATTCCTAGGGTACCACTAGAAATACATGTTACACATGCCTGAAGGTACTTCTTTAATGGGATTAGCATCAGCTATGGGGCTCAAAATATACGTTACCCATGCCTAAATGTACCCCTCTAACTAATGGCCAAGTTTCATCAAATTTTAACATTTAAGTAATTAATTAATCAAAATTGCTTCCTTGTTTTCTTTTATTAGGTAGTAATGTTTTCATATGGTTTTTGTAGTCCTATGGTGATAAGTTTCTAAAACAACAACAACAATATTTTCTCAATGCACACTTTATCAAAATAACTAAGATGGCTTCTTCTCATAGGAATGATTCATCAGCATCTATCAATGACTCCAACCAGCAACATGATAGACCCAAAAGGATTACTGGTAAGAAACCTTAATAACTAAAAGTGATCTATGCACATTCGAATCCCTATTGTTTGGACTTCACTTTCATCCTCCATCAAGACAAAAAACTACACTAGAGGGATTTAGAAGGCAATGATTTGTTACTTCTCAATTGTTCTATTCCCTTAATGCTTATGGAAAATCTCCAAATTATGGCAAACATATCCAAAAAATGGGGCTTGAATTAGTAAGCCTAGTTTATGAGGTAATAGACCATATCTCTAGAGATTATCAGCCAACAAATGCATAGCTTAGAAACAATCAACACATGGAAGCACAATATGAAGACTTCAAGAGTAAAAAGATCCCAATATCATTATTTCTATAGCCAAAAAGAAGGACCTTCAATCTCTATGAGAGTAATCTCAACATTAAGATCCTCCTCCTTTTGGTGAGAAAGACACACTTCACCAATGGTTACAATCAAGCTTGGTGGATTACCAAGATGAGGAAAGAATAGGATCCAAAACTAAGAGAACCACAAGGTAAAGGTCTTTGGATTGTTCATCAAAAGAAAAAGAAAAATAACAATTAAGGGACCATAGGAGAAGGACCAATGAAGACCACTCTCCTATCCCTTCATCTTCACCATCCACCTTCTCGTCAAACTTTAATAAGAGGAACTATTAAGATTTAATAAGGAATGATTAAGACTGAGATGGAGATGATCAAAGAGCCCATCACAGTGATGGGAAAAGACAACATAGTCAACTACAAGAGGAAGAGGAGCATCATCAGGAATGAAGGCATAGTAGGACACATCATAGGAATATGACCATGAATAGAATGACTATGATAAACCATTGCTAGCTACAAGAAGCATTTCTAATATTTAAGAAGTAGTTTGAATCCCTACTAGGCATCAAAGGACTAGCAAAATTAAATGATTTAACATGAATAATATTCCTATATTTGAAGAACGGTATAATGCTAATTCATAACATCATTTACATACCTTCCATGATGGCTATGCCTTGTTGAACATTGAGAACAAGTGGCAAAAACTCAAGCTATTTCTTATGATACTTATCAAAGAAGCTAAAAGTTGGTACTAGTCCTTGGAACTAGAACCTATTCACAGATGGAGTGCGATGCTAAAGCTTTTTAATGATAAGTATCAAGCGTACTCTAGGGTGTCCAACTTATGGAAGCAAATTCAAGGGTGAAAACAGGACAATCATGAATCTTTTAATGAAGCTCTAAGAAGGCATTACTCTCTTTTTGCACCACTGCCTAGGCCATAGTTTTTCTTAAATGGAATAACTTCACCACATAATACATGGACTCAAAAACCAAACTAGAGAAAATCTTAGGGTTTATGCCCAAGGAAGACTTTTAGAAATGAGAGCCCATCAAATCCAAAGGCTTATTGAACAAGTGTTCAAGGAAGAAGAAAAACTAAAAAAAAATTGGAAGAATGTAGAGAAGTACAATAGGAACCCCTCCATTCGCAAAAAGGAGATGTGTTTTTGTGATTTTGAGGAGGAACTATCACTAAATGAAGTGATACAAAGGAAAACATTACCAATTCAAAAATATAACATACAAATATTAGCTAAGGTAGAAAAAATGTGGAACTCCTTAAATGAGAAGTTCCAAACTACTCTAAAAATTATGGAGGAGAAAATGGAGTAGGAAAATCAAGATAGGGATAGAAGAAGGAGAAAAGATATAGGCATGAACTATTATTAGTGGAAATGTAAGGTTGCAGCTATAGATGAGACTACAGATTTTGAAACAAATGAAGAAGAGTGTGAAATATGTCAATATGAACATCTTAAGGGATGTTTTCCTATAGTATCACATTTACAAGAATTTAGGGTTTATGCTTTAAATCAAAAATTGGCAAAAAGACAACCAACCAAGAGATTGCCTTATCCATAAGGCAATTATTGGTAGCAGTTCCACTCACCACAATATTATCCAAGTGAAGCGCCACCTCATCCTTAAGAACATTATCAACAATGGCAAAACCCATAGTCTTGGGGGATGCCACCAAGGCAACATTATCCTTAGCATTAATCATATCCATATGGTTGTTATATTTAACAATCCATATCTTCTCATGGCTCTACAAGTCATAGTTCCTTCTCCCATTTCTATTACTTCCTAGAATATCATAGAATACCTACTTAACGAAATGAATCTCCTTTCACTTATTTTCCTCATTATCCACCATCTCACCCTACACATTTCAATAGCACTACTTGGATACCTACACTACCTATGAAAGGAAAAATTCCATCACTACCTTAACAACAAAATTCAACAAGGGCTATAAACTTACAGTTGGATAACTATTTAAGTGGTTTTAAGCATAAGTCTCAAAAAAGTCTTTCTTCAAATCCAATAGTCCACCAAAATCCTTGTAGACATTTTTGAATATTAATCCTTCCCCCTACTACTTTTGAAGCTATCAACAAGTCACCTTCAAACTAGATATCTTAAAAAATTCATACTGTCATGTTGACTCATGCAGTTATAGACTAGATTAAGGCATTACACCTTTTTAGGAAAAGATATGATTCTGGGAGTCTCCTAATTTACTTACAAATTGCACAAAATGATCTATGCAAAGCTCTACTTAACTTAGGTTTAGGGGTAAACTTAATCTCTCAAGAAATGTGCAAAACCTTGAACCTACCTCCACTTAAGAAATGTAATATTAAATTAGAGTTTGATGATTAATCCATCATTATTTCTTTAGCATTGGTGGAAGATATTAAGACCACCATTTGTGGATGGTCATATCCAGTAGATTTCTTGGTAATCTATGTGAATAACTATAAGGGGGACTTTCTTATTATTATGGAAAGAACTCGACTCAACAAAATTGATGCCAAGATGAGGATCAGAGATCTTTCCTTGAATTTTTTTGAGAAGAAGCGAGTTTCATGCATTGGATATAGGGACATAGGGTGTCATTGTGTGCAAAAAATATGAACCATAAAAAGCACATTTATGACAACATGCAATAAGTATGCTAAAACATCCAACATTCAAAAGTTCCTATATGCAACAACCACAAAACAAGGAGATACCCAGTGGATAATAATAGAAGCTTACTCTATTCAGCAATGTGCATGGAACCAATAAAATTCCTCACAAGTTCTTATATTGATAAGATGAATGAAATAGAGTAGATTTAAAATCAACTCTTCCATAAAAATTTGAAATAGATTAGAAGAAGTTAGAAGTCCCTAACGACTTTAAATAAGAACCTCTTGAATTAAAGTCTTTACCTACAACCCTGGAATATGTCTTTCTTGATAATGATAAGCCGATAATCATTAATGTTGATCTCACTAAAGAACAAAATAGAAATTTGCTAAAAGTTATGAACAAATGGCCAACAACTTTTCCTTGGTCATATAATAAATTGAGTTGAATTGATCCACAAATATGTTAGCATTATATCTATACAAACTCCACCATCAAACCAAAGAGACAACCGCAAAGAAGCTTAAATCCCAAGCTAAAATAGCTTATCAAAGATGAAGTTGAAATACTCCTTAAAGCAAGATTCATCTATCCTATGGTAGAGAGTGAGTAGGTAAGTTCATTCATGATTATGCCAAAGAAAGAAGGATAGTGAAGGATTTGTATAGATTTTAGACTATTAAATATGGCAAAATTCAAAGATCATTTTCCATTGCCATTTGTGAACTAAGTGTTGGATACAATTGCAGGAGACCATTACTACAATTTTCTGGATAGATATAGTGGTTACAACCAAATTCAAATAGCATTAGAAGACCAGTCCAAGACAACTTCCACAAGTCCCTAGGGAACTTTTACAGATAAAAAGATGTACTTTAGTCTCTGTAATGCTCCTACAACTTTCTAACTTCTAGAACTAAGCATCTTTCAATAGCATATTGGTAGTGATGTGGAAGTCTTCATGGATAGCTTCTTCACCTATGATACTGATTTTGAGTAAGCATTGGACCACCTTAAGTAAGTGTTAAAATGATGTTTGGAGACAAACTTCCAACTCAATTGGCAAAAGAGCCACTTGATGATCCAAGATAGCATTATATTGGATCATAGGGTCTTAGGGAAAGGAATAGAGGTGGACCCTAAAAAGTAAGAGTCATCCAAGGAATAACCATACAACCTCAAAGAGTAAAAGATGTGTTAAACCTTATTTTTCATAGACTATGATATCACATCTACAATATCGTATCTACAATATTGGGAGCTATGTAGCCCTATAAATACCAACACTTTGTCACATCAATGATAAAAATTTTTATTACAATCTTAGAAAAACTGTTGCATTTTGTTTTCATATTTTACACTTAGCAATAGAGTGAATGCTCACAATGTGGTATTGAATATTTGTACAAAATTGTTATTCGAGGGGATTATGCTTTGGCACAGTTTATGGATGGTAATAAAGATCAAGATTTTTTTCCACCAATGTAGCATCCACTTATTTTCTTTATTTTACTTGGTCAATTTCTTTACTTCGTTTAATGTTCATGTTTACTTCAACTTAGTCCTTTACATTTCTTAAAAACTTTACTTTTCATGTTTACTAGTAAGGAAAAATAAGTACGATTGGTTTCAAGTGTTAAGTATAATCATTTGGCAACCTAGTAGTCGTTTCACTTGATTTGCTAGTAGTGAACTCAGTTAGTAATCTTAGTAATGGTTACATGAGCCCAAGACGTGTATGGTAAGCCAAGAACAAATGCTCATCGCCATAGGCTAGAATATATTTATATCTCTATAATTACTTAGAATTAGATTTTATTCTCACCTTTATTATGGAAGCACTTAGAAGTAATATGATCCCACAACATCAACATATCATATTCCTTAGAGTTAAATCATACATTTGCACTTCACTAACTCAAATTGGGAAGACAACGATCACAAATCGATTATCAAATCCTAGCATACTTACGTTGTTCATCCATGGATTACAATCTGGTCACATGCATGCACTTGTGACTTGTATGGTGGAGTGTTGGGATATCCCACCACTCATCATCGGCACCATTGTTAAGGATGTATCAATGTTTGCTTAGTAGTTGATCTTACAAAGCTTGTTGTATCAAGAATCATGAAGTTTAACATCTTTAATCAATCTTTTTAACATACACATACACATACTAAAGAGCATTAAATATATAACATGGCTTTAATACTTAAGGAAAAATCATGACCTATCAAAGAAACTCAAAGGAGTTATGAAAATAGACATGATGAATAATACAAGGGTGCACCCATGAAAAATAGCATTGCATATGCTCATATAGATTCATATTATCTTAACTTCACATTTATCTTCCATTAGGATGAACGGTTGAGGTGGAGAGATTTGTAGGACAATATAGTTTTGCCTCCTAAACATTCAACACCATCCATGCTATAGGCAACCTTAATGAGGTTGAACCTTGGCCATGCATGAGAAGGATATCATGTTACTAAAAACATGACTAGGCCATATCAGCCCACAAAAGCACAAGTAAGAAGGGATATAGCTATGAAGATAAGACATGAGAACAATAAAGAAAAAAGAGTAACCCACAATGTTGTCCTAGAGAAAATCAATGGTGATGCATTCATAATGGGAAAACTCCACCAAAATCATGAATCCCATTCACAGATGCCTATCATTCATCTAGAGGAACATGTCAAAGTACAATTGAATTCAGCCCTTGCAAAAATACCTAGGAGAGATGTAGAAGACTCCAAACATAGGTAAGGCTCAAGGCCTAGAGGTTCAATAGAACCATAAGAAAATGAATCATGGAGTCATAAAAGGATAACCAGTTAACACCATTCTCCAATTACTTCCTCTTCTTCATTACGATTATCAGTAGAATCCAACAAGAGGGAACGAAGACTTAGAGACTATGACAAGGAAAGATAAAGAAAATATGAAATACATGAATGTCAAAGAAGGTATCCTAATGAGAAGGAAGATCATTATGAACAACAAAGAGAGTGAATTAGAAATGAATCAAGAGAGAAACATTATGAGCACTGAAGGGGTCACAACTACAACCTAGCCTACAAACCTGACAATCATGAATAACCCCTACTGGCCACTTGTAGAATGATTAACATTAGATAGGTAGTGTATATCCCTATGAGGCAAGTAAAGGATAATCTGATCAAGTGACTGGACATGAATAATATTTTTAAATTTGAAGATGGATATAATGCAAATCCATAGCACCATCTTTAAGCATTCCACGATGCCTATGCCCTTTAGAACATGGAGAGTGCTTGGAAAAAGTTAAAGTTGTTTCCCAAAACACACATTAAGAAGGAAAAGAGCTGGTACACATCCTTAGAATCAGAATTGATCCAAAGATGAAGTACCATGCTAGGGCTCTTCAATAATCAGTATCAAACCTATTCAAGCATATCCAATTTAAGAAACCAAATCCAAAGATAGAAGCAAGGGACACATGAATCCCTTGATGTAGCAATGGGTAGATATTATTCTCTACTACATAGATGCTTGGGCAATGAATTGTCACAAAGGAAACAACTAAGGGATATTATTGATGGATTAAGGAACAAGACTGGAGAAATCCTTGGGGTATATGTCCAAGTAATATTATCAAAAATAACAACCCATCAAATTCAAAGTTTGATAGACCAGGTAGCCAAAGAAGAAGGAGAACTAAAGAAAAGGGAATTAGCTAAGGATTTCAATCGAGATCCTGCAATTAGAAAAAGAGATGTTAGTATGTGTGATAGACAAGAAGATGAAAATTTAGAGGATGTCATTCAAAAAAAGACTCTACCCATCTAGAATATAGTCAATGACATAGCAACAAAGGTAGAGAAAATGTGCAACATAGTAAATGAGATTCACTATGGCTCTTAAGATAGTAGAGGAAAGGATTGAACAAGCACTAAACAAGAATAAAGAAAAGAAGAGATAATGAATGAGAGTATTACAAACATAAAGTAAAAGTTGCTATAGTTGAGGAATTTACATAGTCTAGTTTAGAAGATAAAAAAGGATGCAAAGTATCCCAATATGAACATCCTAAGGGATGTTGTCCTATCATGGCCCACTTGTTAGAGTCTGGGGCATATGCACTTAACCTAAGATTTATTAATAAGTAGATGCCAAAATAATTATCATATCCATAGGGTAATCTCAGCTAACCCTTTCAACTATCATACTATCCAAGTAGAGCCTATCATTATCCACAAGAGCAATACCAGTAGTAGTGGCAACAACCACAAGCATGGGGAATGCCACCATCAAGGTAGTAATATCCATATAGGCAACTCGATCCTTATGGATATTACGTTCAATGTTTAATCTTTTTAGGAAATGCTTCAGTCCATACTTCCTCTCACTATTATCCACTAGACTATTATAGGCCCACTACTCTACAAATGAATCTTAATTCTTATACACATCAATCAACAGTTGGTTCGTCAATCCAACCTCCTAATTCTCTACCATGAGTACTTCCACTGATTATGTAAGGAGAACTACCATCACAACCTCAATAGAAAAGTGCTACCAAGGCAATGAATATATAGAAAGAGGATCATACCAGAAAAACTAAAATAAAATCAAGAAAACATCCTTTCTTCAAGACAAGTCCAAAAAAGGCTAGTAGAGTTAGAACTTCATTGAATTATGATCCTTTTATGATAGATCCTCCTACAAACATCATGCTTCCACAACAATTAAATTAAAAGATTACAACTATCATGCTAACTGATACAATATCATATTGGATAAAGGTAGGAGCACTTCCCAAGAAAAGAATAGATCCTATAAATCCTTTGATTTATTTATAGATTGCTGAAAATTCACTATGCAAAGCTCTACTAGACTCATGTTCTAGAGTTAACGTGATATCAGGAAACATACAAGGCATAAGATCTATTACCCTTAAAGAGGTTCAACATGAGCCTAAAGCTAGCAAATTGAATAGTTACCATTCCTTTGGGACAAATAGAAGATGTGGTGACAACTATCAATTAGTGGTCTTATCTAATAGATTTTCTAGTGATTGACATGAAGAATGATGATAGGAAAATTCTTGTCATTATGGGAAGAGCAGGACTTAGCACCATTGATGCTAAGTTGGGTAGGAGGGACTTATCTTTGGAAATTTTCAAGAAATATGAGTAAGGATTCATACATATGCAATGAAGTCCATGCATTATTAATGATAAAGAAGGGTGGAGTTATGGACCGAAACTTCAAAATGCCAACATGATCCTTACATCAACCCATAATAAATGTGAGAAATAAGTGTGTGTACAAGAAGAGGCAATGACCACTAAACCAAAAGACACCCAATGGTTAAATGATGAGAGCATAAAAATGCCCAAAATATGCATGGAAACACCCATTTCACTTATGAACTTCTACACTAGGAAAATGACCCAAAAAGGAAACTTACAAAAGGATATCCTAAACCATGATCATACACTAACAACAAGTAATAAACATGGAGACTTGATACTTGAATTTAAGAATAAATATGAAAATATAATTAGACTTTTGAAATAGAAAGACCATCTTTTTCAATAGAATATGTATCTCTAAAATACCAAAATTTGATTATCATAAATGTCACTTGGGATAATAAATGAATTTAAATCACTAAGGATGATAAATAAGAAACCTAGAATGTATGATCCGAGGGATCTAGGATCCATTTATAGAACACTCATCCATGAATTCAATCATGGGGGAGATGCCTTATCTTAACTTAGGAACTAATAAGTGCTTTTTAACTTTTTTGTTTTCTAATTTTTTAATTTATAATTTTTTGTTATACTTTTTACTTTTCTTACTACTTTTCCACATTCTTGGTAT
>MNCI01026431.1:173953-189819 GCA_015680685.1 Gnetum montanum | reverse complement strand
CATGGTCATAATGATATTCTTTTCTTAATAAAACTAAAATAAACTTGTGATCATTATTCCTAGATAGAAAAGTAAAGAATCAAGTGGGAATGAAAAGGGTGTGACATCAAGGGGATTTGTGAATTCCCTAAGGCTATTGTTATGAGTTTTATCCTATTGTTAAGATAGTATTATTTTCTTGAGTTCTAATGAAAATTGGAAATATGAGTATAATAAGTGATGCCTTACCATGTCACTAGAAAGACATGTTATCCATGCCTAAAGGTAGTCCTCTAGTAAGGTCAACATAGTAAAAATATAATAAATGCATAGAATAAAATTTCTGGGTATCCCACTAAAAAGACATGTTACCCATACCTGAAAGTAGACAGCTTCTTAGAAATCTCAAAAATAAAGTGTGCTATTAATAAACTCCTTCCTAGAACTACATTGCCAAGTGATAATGCTTCTTGTAGCAGTGGTCGTCTTCTGATTATTAGTTTTGGGATGATACAATGCAATATCACTAGTCAGTGGAATGTTCTTGGTTTGGATCTTGGACAAAAGGGCTAATGATGGCTTTAACCATACATCACATATAGGAATTCATTATGCCTATGGTAAGACACCTCACATTCACATTTATGTAATCCTTTCTAATCTCATTTTTCTTCACTAGTGATGAACCGCGATATCGCGTACACGATATCACATCCACCACGTGATATTGTGTACGCAATATCACGTCCTGCCTCATCTTCTATAAATAAGACGTGGCACCCTTGGTTCACATAGATTAGATTTAAATCCTTAGCTAGACTCTTGCAGTTTTGTGATTCTAGAATTAGAATTATTTCTGTGTGCCCATAGTAGGAGTCATAGAGTGAACGGATCTTTATTCGAGCAATTTGTACCTAAGCATAATTTGGTGTATGGCAATAAAGATGAACTTTATGATAAACCTTGCAACATAATTAGTAATTAATTATTATTTAATGCTTTCCTAGTTAATTAATATCTCTCTCAACCTCTAACCCCCTTAGTTAAATACACTCAGTACCNAACCATACAACCATGAAAATATAAGTAAGTTTGGGAAGACAATGATTGATTAAACCCTGAGTGTTCCATTAAGGCGCATAAGCACTTAGTCCTTGGAGTTCGACCGAATCATGCGTAAAACACTCGTATTCGTATGGTTGAGTGTAGGGGTACCTCACCACTCATCAACTAGTATATCTAAGCATAATTTTATGGTTTTGTATAATATAGTATTATTTTCCCATTCTAGTGCTACTAACATGTGTGTTTTATAAGACAAGTATGTCCTACATTCAACTCCTTGAGTGCATATGGACACTTATAGGTGTGGTTATACAAGGGCACTAAGGGCTGAAGCCTGCTTTGGGAAGGACCCACTTGTATAACTCTTGTAACACATACTTGATGACCAATTCCACCTCTCTTATGCCTATAAGACACTTTAACCATTAATATTTACTTTCCTAAATTCTCATAATCTGATCATACTTTTGACAATTCTCGCTACCATCTCTTATGCATCTAATTGACCTTCTTTACAAAAGATTCCTTCTTTATGACCTTCGACCACCAAAATTTCATAGTTTCAGCGTCATCTATCATCAAAGCCCCTTTAGACAATTTCTACATTTTCCAAACTATCTAATTGAATCAACTTTTTCATCAAAATTACTTCAAAAATCAAAATTTTTTAGCGATGATGTTACATCTATGATGTCATATGCCCTATGATGTCACAGCTATGATGTCGCTATTATAAAAATCTATATATATATGTAAGGAGTTAGAAATTTTTTCATTCTCACATTTCAAAGCAAGGGGAGCTTATGCTATTTTTTTGAGCTTTGATGCCTGAACTTCCATGCTTCATAGCTTCCTCATCGTAACTCAAATTTGAGTGATTTTTGAATCCTCTTGATTCAGGAGTGCTCAACTTAGTTGTGGGAAACAGTATTGCAAATAGATAACTAAAATTGAGCTAAATTTTTCTAACACCAGAAGAGTATATTAAGGGTAAGCATAAGAGTAAATAAGAATATTTTAATGAAATTAATGAAATAAAGCTAATGAGCCTAATCGATTCTCCTAGCCAACCATCTAATAGTATAATAAACAAAAAAGAATAAATGCAAGAAGTCTTAACAATGAAAAGAATAATAAACAAAGGGTTTCTTTTTGAATTTTTCTAACTCTACAATCATAGTAATAGCCATAAGTAATAATAAGGATAAAAATTGGATCAAACCAAGGATCTGAGAAAGGATTATGAACTATTACAAACCTATTTAAAATCCCTAAATACACTCAAATAAATCTTTGATGATTGTAGATGGCTCCTAAGAGACCTATAGCAAAAGGTCCCTTACAACCTAGAAGCAAAAGACCACAAGGCCAAGGTAGAGGATAAGCTAGAGAACAAAATTCATGAACAAAAAGAGTGGAGTAGGAGACACAATCTTTCAGTATCCATCAACAAACTCCTACCATCGAATAATTTGCACAAGCTGAGGTAGAGGCACCACTAGCCCCAGGATAAGAACAACACCTCACACTATCAATGGAATGCCTCCAAGCCTTTTAAGAAAAGTCCATCATGTCCATAGTAATTGTGAAATTAAATTTTAAACCATTCATGAAGTTTGCTCCTGAGAGTGTTAAGACCCAACTCCAACCCTCTCTTCTATGGCCCACTCTCTTATGTAATAGTGGCTGGTACCTAGGAAAAGTGTACCAATTTTTGAGAAATAAGTAGGATGATGTGACTATTAAGATTGAGGGAGTCTTAGTGCCTTATTCTATTGAATCTATTGCAAAGACACTTAACATTCCAAAATTCAAAGTAAATGTAGCATAGATATTAACTAGATTTGACATAGATGCAAAAAAGATATGGTTGTAGAGAGCCTACAGGAAAGAAAACAAAGAATATAGTGAACTAACCGCTGAGAAGAAGATCTACTTTGAGATCGGAACTTATCACTTGTTTCCAACCAAGAGACTCAACAAGATCTCCACCTATGCAACAAGAGGAATTAAAATCCTTATGGAAAAATTCAACGCTAACATAGCACATTTGCTCTTCCTAGAGATCTAGAGGAGGTTCAAGGAGAAGAAGGTAAGGAAATTGACATTTCCATTCCATTACCTAATTAAAAAGTTGTGCAAGAAAGCAAGGATTTTGGGATACACTAATGATATTTTGAGAAAATTCCAAAATGCATCCTACGCAAAAATGTCTAAACCAATGCCACCAAAGAAGGATCAACTAGAGAAGCTAGTAGGCATTAAGGGAGTAGCAGGTTCTACACTAGTAAGTAATCTTCCAACAACTAGACAACAACAACAAGTAGGACCTAATGGGTCAATGCTTGCTAGTGATAAACCTAAACAAAGACCTTCACTGGCACAACAAGATTATAGACCTTCAATGAGTCACTTGCAACAAATTGCAAAAACCATAAGCTAGGTTCTACATTGTACCTAGTAAGGGATAACTTTGTAAGGCCTATAATATTTATGAAATTTGCTAGTGGGCAAGTATCTATACAGATAGGAGGGGATGATGAATGGGCACAAAAAATCTCACAGAACACTACATCCTTTCAAGTTATGCTAGAAATCAAGGAAGGCATCACAGTAGTGGTAATGCAACATCAAGATGTAGTAGGAGCAATAGAAGTCATTACCGATCAGATTAAAGAGTCCACCAGCAAATATTGCTGGAACTAGAGATGTTCAAATGCTAGTCAAAATGTCCATGACCCCAGAAAATCATGAAGATGTCCTCGATGGACTGTTGTAAATAAAATAATTCATGCAAACTTTCTTTGATATCTCTACCAATATCACTATAGTTATATCTAATCTAATCACAACAAAGGAAAAGTTGGTCATGGCTAAAACAAGGGCATAACACGTAAAGAATGAAGTGCAAAGGTTACAAGTTAAGTTATTAGCTCTAAAAGTAGAAAGAAGAGACCTTGCATAGTAGGTAGCTCCAAACTAGCTAGAGACCTTTAGAATAGAACAAGGCAACTTATAGCAAGAAACATTCAAGTTGATATGGAAAAGGAAAAGGCTATGTGGAACACATCAATGGTAGAAGCATAAATGTATGCACATGTCAAAGAAATCACTACCTTAACAGAAGAAAATAAGAAGCTTATTCTTGACAATACAAGGTTGATAGATATCGAAAAGTAGAAAAATGTTCTCAATGAAAGCATTCATCAATTGCGAGAACAATTCATCAAAGTCAACTAGGACATGAGTAAATTGGCCAAAGAAAATAAGATCCTATCAATGAAGAAGTTCACACCATAAAAAAAAGTTGGCAATTAAAATTAGCATGTGGAAAAATAAGGCCAAAAAGCATAAAAGGATCAAGGAATACTTTAGAGATTACGTGGGTATATATAAGTAAATTAACAAGGAGATCTAGATGATCAAGGCTAAAATCAATTGAATTATAGAACAAACACTAGACTAGCAACCAATTCTAGATAGCCTTGCCCATGTCCACCAAGCTAAAGTGAAAAATAAGGACCTGTAGATGGAAGATCTCACTAAGTACATTGGATTAGCGAACCTTTAGTATGCTACTCTAACTGTGTTAACAATAGGTAGGTTGAGCAATGAGCCTGAACAACAAGTAGCTACAATCTATGCCATGTATGAAAAGGAATTTGTAGATAGGAAGGATGCCTAACACAAACTACACATTGCCAACTCTAAGCTAGAACTAATAAAAACTAGCTACCAAGGATAAAAGGATGTAGCATCAAACCTAGCCTACCAAATGACTAATTATTAGGAATCTCAAAAGGTGGCCAAGGCATTTGAAGAAGAAAGGAGGCAATTCACAACCTAGTATGTTAAAGCAAATAAGATGTTCTCACAGCTACCATGCCCGTGAGAAGTACCAATGTCATCAAACATTGTAGCATTTGCATGGACAGTACATGATCCCATGTCAAAGGAAGAGAAGCTTTAGGCACTCAACTAATACAAATTCCAAAGGTCCAACAACAAGGAAAAGAAGTTGATGAAGGAGCCACCATCGCCAAGAACATGAAGACTACATTAAGCTATCTCATTTTTTCTTACATTATTTTTTTTTGTTGCTACCAAATTTGTCCATCATACTATGCATGATAATTTTGTAAGAACACTACTTGAATCACAATGTAGCATTTAGAGTCATGTATATAGGTAGTTATGTCAAGCTTGAGTTTGCCTCCTAATTTTGTAAAAAACTCTATCCTCCTTTTGCTTTAACTTGAGGATGAGTTTCCAATCAATTGTGGGGGTATGCTAAACCTTGTTTTTCATAGACTATGATATCACATCTACAATATTGTATCTACGATATTGTATGTCTAACTACATCATTGTTGATACAATGTATTGGGAGCTATGCGATCCTATAAATACCAACACTTGATCACACTTAGTAATAGAGTGAATGCCTACAGTGTGGTGTTGAACAATTGTACAAAATATTTATTCGAGTGGATTATACTTGGACATAATTCATGCATGGCAATAAAGATCGAGATTGTATTTCATCATTGTAGCATCCACTTAGTTTCTTTATTTTACTCAGTCATTTTCTTTACTTAGTTTAATTTTCATGTTTACTTTAGCTTAGTCATTTACATTTCTAAAACACTTTACTTTTCATGTTTACTAGTAAAGCAAAATGAGTATGACTAGTTTTGAGCATTAAGTATAATCATTTGGTAATCCAGTAGTGATTTCACTTGATTCACTCAATAGTGAACTCACTTGGTAATCCTAGTAATAGTTACATAAACCCAAGAATTGTACGGCAAGCCAAGAACAGATGCTCATCACCATAGGCTAGAATAGATTTATATTTTTCTTCATCACTTAGAATTATATTTTATTCTCACCTATATTATGGAAGCACTTAGGAGTAATATGAGCTCACAACATCAACATATCATATGCCTTACTTAGAATTAAACCATACACTTGCACTTCGCTAACTCAAAGTGGGAAGACAATGATCACAAATCGATTATCAACTCCTAGCATACTCACATTATCCATCCATGGATTATGATCTAGTCATGTGCATGCACTTGTGACATATATGGTGGAGTGTTGGAATACCCCGCTGCTCATCAAGATGTGAGATATTTTTCTTGGCCATACTGGTTACTATAGGTGCTTCATCAAGAATTTATCTAGGATTATTAAACCACTGGTGAAACTCACAAAGAAAGATGCAGTCTTTGAATTGACTAAGAAATGTGAATAAGCATTCCATGACTTAAAGTAGAAGCTCATACAAACTCCAATTCTATGTGTCCTAGATTGGTCTAAGCCATTTCATATAATGATAAATGCATCTAATTATGCTTTGAGAATAGTGCTTACATAAATGGATGATTAAAAATGTTCATATTACATCCATTGTACAAGTAGGAGCATTGTGAATGCACAACTTAACTACACAATCACTAAAAAAGAACTCATGGAAGTGGTGTATACCTTGGAAAAATTCAAGCATTATGTGCTTGGATATCTAATTTTTATGCACACATACCACAATGCAATCCACTTTCTAATGAATAAGCCAGTGATTAGCCCTCGTGTCATATAGTGGTTGGTGATTTTACTAGAATTTAATGTTACCATGAGGGATAGGAATGAACCAAGAATGTAGTTGCTAATCATTTATCTCAGTAAAGATGGAATAACAATGACGATAAAGAATCCTTATATGATCAATTTCTAGATGAAATCCTCTTTAATAAGTCTATTGAAGTTCAAGCACCAAAGGTTACCAATCGGTATGATGGGTTCCTCTTCTATCTACTTATACAGGATACTTTTGCAAAATGGAATAATAAGAAGAAATAATAGTTTCTTTACCAAGTCAAGCATTACATGAAAATTGAAGGCAACCTCTACAAGGTTTGTGTTGATGGGCTGGTAAGATTATGTGTACTTGATGGAGATCAGTTGTAAATCCTCCATGATGCTTATGAAGATACTTATAAGGGCCATTATGCAGGAAGGAGGACAACCACAAAGATCCTCATGGAAGGATACTTTTAACCAACCATCTTCAAGGATTCTCACCATTTCTCCTATTCATGCGAGTAATGTTAAAAAGATGGATGAATGACTACATAAATGGAAGGGTCCCAATAGCAAATGCAACCACTAGAGCCTTTTAACCTTTAGGGAATTAACTTCATGGGATCTATTACTCCCATGTTGAATGGGAAGGCCTACATCATAGTTGATGTTGACTACTACACAAAATGGGCTAAAGCTGTAGTTGTATTTGACTACACATCTACTGCTACAACTCAATTTGTTCAACAATAGATGGTAAAATAGGTTTGGTATGCCTAGAATACTAATTTCAAATAATGGAAAAAATTTTATAGGGTATATTTTTCAAAAATTGATGCAACATTTAGAGATGCAACATAAACTTACAACCCCCTATCACCCCTAAGCCAAGATTCAAGCTAAGGATACTAATAGGAAGATCACAAGAATCATAACATAAACAATCAGTAAATATATGAAAGATTGGAGCACCAAACTTAATGGTGTCCTTTGGACCTATCACTCAACATGGAAACTTCGTATAGGCTATTCTCTCTATGAGTTAGTGTATGGAAAGTTACCTAAACTTCCAATCTAAGCCAAACTCTATACACTCACAATTGCCTATGAGCTTGCCCTTGACATTAATCTAGCATAAAAAGGACATCTTATGATTTTCAATGTGCTAGATGAAAATCAATGAGTAGCCCTAATGATGTATGAAGTGCATAAGACACATAATAAGCAACATCACAATGCATGAATAAGAAAAATCACATTCAAACATGGAGATAAGATTCTTTATTAGAATCTAATGCATGTGCACAACGAACTAAGTTTCAAATATTATAGGAAGGACCTTATATTATTCATTCAAAATTTTCTTCTAGGGCCACAATAATTTACCACTCAACTAGTCCTCAAAAACACATGTTAGTCAACATACGGCAACTTAAGCCATTCATAGAATTATAAGGAACCAACAACACTAACACCTTTGCTCAAGCATAGGCATGCTTCATTTTCCATATCTCCTCCTTCCAACTTAGTTGTGGGAAAGATATCCATAACACCCCATTCTACTTCTCCTAGCTAGGGCAAAGTGATGCCTAAGATCACTAATAATAACACAATGGAAGCATGATAAATTGGAAGTTAATGATGTATGAAAATACATTAAGAATAGATCACTTGATATATATATATATTATGGATGGTCAAATTGCACAAAAATCCATGCCAAACCAATGACTAAGCATACATTTCAATTTATAAAACTACATGTCTCTACATAAGCCAAAAATTTTCATTATTTTCATAAGATACAAAATAGATAAACATCATCATATATATAAGAGTATAATGAGGGTCATACAGTATGAATAGTCCACACTACTATACATGAAAATATTCATCAACCAATCCTTGAATATTTTTCCCTTCTTTGCTCCCTCTCTCAATGCTTTCCTGCACCTCTATGACTTCCACAAAAAAGTTAGTATAAAACTAAGTGGAAATCCTTTACACTTCTCTTGCTATATGGTCAACAAGTGCTACACTAGAGGAGAAGAATGGGGTACAAGGCAACCTACATTAACTATTAGTCTTGCATATGCTCTAAGCAACATATGTACATACAATATCATGCATAGCACTGGCATAATTATTACTAAAGTAAATGGATGGCTATAACATAGTCATAGACATAATTACTATCAAACAAAATCAATTATACATCCATTACACCACATCACATACATTCCTTCTATCATACCCATGTCATCATACCCATTCTATATCATCAAAAAACACATGTACCACACAATCATAGGTCAATCGTGTGTGTGTGTGTGTGTGTGTGTGTGTGTGTGTGTATTATCCACATTATGACTCATAAACAAATACCATCTTATACACCTTATGCATGTGGTCGCTAGCATATCCAAACTCAGTGCAGCATGTGAAATATTACCATGGGTAATCTTAAACAACCATTACCTGGAGGTCCTTTATTAGTATTTTATTTACCCAAGAAATGCTAGGGTCCATCAACCTATGACCTGCAATCACTAGCCTTCTAGAGGACTGGCTATAAGGACGAACACACCTTTGTCACATACCAACCGTAGGGACAAACACACTTATGCTCTCCCACTCTTAGGATGCACCATAGTGGGGGTCAATCCATAACTACCTTTAGGGTGCCCCATCATCAACTAGTCCACATCCTTATGTTAGCACCACCCATTAACGATCGCTACAAATGTCATTGTGAAGACATGTACAATTCCAGGCTAGCTTAAGCCAATAGATGCTACAAGCATAACACATCCAAAACGACCATAAAATCACCACATATATCTACACCTAATAGTACCATAACTTAATAAAACAAAATTTTACTCTACAATCATATTTCATAAAGTACATATAATTTTATAAAAATGAACACTATTGTAACCTCCAAAATAATATATATCTAAAGAGAAAACCAATTTCATGATTAGAAAGTACATCCCAAGATGATCCCAACAACACTAATTCCATCTAAATTGGACTCCTAGAAGTAAAGTTATGTTTGTTTAAAATTTAATTAATAAAATAATAAATAATAATATTTAATTACATCCCATGAATATTGGAACTCCAAAAAAACTCCTACGCAATAATAGGTCCATAAAATATAATATTCTGATCTTCCTAGTCTCATCAACATCACATCTAATATTCTACAAGTCCACATCATGTCATACATCACATATTTATTAATAAACAATCTACAAGCAAACCTGTAAAATTTTGGGAAATCTGCAAAATAATACATCTAGACTCAATCTTTTAACTTCTACCCTACATGCCCATATCACATGATCATATACACTAATCCAACATAAAAATACAATGAAAAAGTAAAGACAACCTACTAATTAAAATTGTTGTGTGAGAATGTTTGAAATAAGCATAAAACTCTCAAAAATCTAGCAAAAATGTATTTCACTCCAAACAAGTTTTGTACCTATGTAACTATAAAAATCCCAAATCCAGGTTCAAAGAAAAGAAAAATCTATCCACAAAGCTCAAAATTTAAAAAAATGTGGAAAATGAAGAAGGGAGAAGAGAAAATCAAAGAGGAACGAGCTCAGGTTCTTGTTTCTATTTTAGAAAACTAAAAAAACCCCACATGAAATAAAAAATACGATGATGAAAAAAAGATAGTGGTGCTTTTTTATTATGCATGATGTGTAATCCATAAGCATTATACTTCAAATTCATCTTTTTGTTGTATGCACATCATGTGCAAAACCCAATTTTCATTTTTACTTTTACTTTTTTCTTTCTAACTAAACCTTTTTTTATAAGTTTATTTCTTTTATCCCTCCATAACTAATACCCTACATTTCAAACATGCATAATAAATACAATGGGACTTCAAGTTAAAATTCATTTGAACCTACAAGATCGATATCAAACGCTCTACACATTCACATGCTAAAATCATATCCAAACATCACACAACATAGCACTACAATTCAAATGCATAAACATCAAAATCACACATAAAGCATAAATACATACCAAATAGTTATTCTTATACTCCAATCTAACATCCTTGCTAGCAACATCACTTGTCTAACACATCACATTGGGCTAGTATACATAATCACATTAGTTAAGCATGTAAGGACATCATAATCATAACATAAAGGCTAAAGCATCATGACATATAAAGTGCAATCATAATAAATTAGCTCATTCCCAATAACCTATCGAGACCATGCATGTAATGTATAAATCATAATCGTACAACCATACCCAATGTATCCAAAAGGGATGTAACAATCTCCATCTATTATAAAATCTTGATGAGGATAATCAATTTTTAACCTTTTTATTTCACAAAATTATTATATGTTTTCCATTTTCTTAAATATTTTGTTGATGATTTTTTATCTTTTCCTTTCCTTTCTTATTTTCTTGTTATTTTCTTCTTATTTAAGCTAGTTGTAGTTGAATTCCTAGATTTTCTTCTATTACTACTACAAAATATTGAAAGTATTTGAACGCATCTATACAAATTTTGAATGATTTACAATTGGCCAATTTTGTCCTTGGATTATGTTTCTACAAACAATCTATTAGTTTTCTATGGTATTAGGCGATGAGTTGATAACATCCACCCATTCCATGTGTTCCATTTGAAGTTTGCATCATGGAACTATGAAGGTTCTTTCACATTAAACCTAAAAGTAACATGCAATCTTGTTACTCAACAAACTATGAAAGAACGAAGCAGGATGGAAAAGGGTATGATCTCAAGGGAATTTGACATGTTCTAGTCTTAACTTTCTTCTTAAGTCTATGACTCCTTATTGGTATATCATCACTCCTATTGTTAATCATAAAAGGATACATGTCTTTGCATGGTATGGTTTCCATTTTAAACAAAACAACAACAATAACATGAATTCAAAGCACATCCATTAAACAATTTTATAGGCTACAAGCACTAGTTATTGGGCTAGAAAGACATGTTACCCATGCTTGAAGGAACCCCTCTAACTAAGGTCCTCCTACTTCCTTCTTCTTTTTTCTTCTCCTCTTGGAGTGATGATTATCCTCTATGGTTCTCCTAGACTTTTGATGGTAGAAGAGGAGGAACATGTCAATGCAAGGTCACTATGATCAACAAGGACTTGGTCTAAACTTGGAATGAACAAATGATGGATCTCCTTGATCATATAATTCACCAAGGATCTCATGTAACCATGATGCAAATCACCTATACATTGTTTTCCATCTACCATTTATTTACTCCACCATCTCTCACCTCACTACCTCATCCCATGATGAATTGATAACTTTTTTTTTAGTCCACATAATCCTAAGACAATCCTTCATATGGGTAGCAATCCTAACTTAAGATAACCATTTATCATCCTCAGTGCTTATGGACTCCTTGCAATGAGGATATGCTTGCTTCAGGGAGGACCCACTTGCATCTCTTTTAATTTACATTAGGTTAAATTCTCTAAGCATAAGCCAATTGAACATTTGCTTATCTTGATAGTCTTAAAACATCTAGTTTTTGCACTATTTTGTTTTCATAATATCTTGTAAACACTTATCCAATATGCTCTAATTGCTTTTAATTTGTAAAACATACCATCTTTCATGTTGTTGTTATGATTCTACATCTTTTTGACTTCCAATTAACTCTTGTTTCATCCCCAAACTTGCTTGAAATTCCTCAATTTTCCAAGTAAAAATATAGTTAATAAAAGCTACGTTCATGCATCCTCATTGACACAATGGGATGAGTTAACGTAACCCCATCAACTCATTCCATCAATGCATGGCAAAAATACTATAAATACGTGTGACACTTATCTTATTTTTCATCATTTCTATAAAGTGCTAGAGGAGTTTTTGCAATTTTCAGAACCAAAGAACCTTCCAAGAGCTCTAACTTGCAAACCACTTACCAAAATTTACTCATTCTTTGATTCTCAAGCTACTAGAGATACACTTTACATCATGGGGGCATCAAACCTACATTTTGACAAAAAAAAATTTTAACTCTCATGAGGAAATAATAAAATAATATTAAATTGATAATCATAATAATCAATATCAATCATCAAACTCCACTAAAATAGAAATAAATAATAATAATAAAATATTAAAAGCATGTGATCATTAAATAAGAACTTAGCAACCTAGCAAGAAAGGTATTTGAAGGGGACAAAGATTATGATCAAGAGCTAATCTGGGATTATGTTTGTGATCATAGATGACACCTAAAAGAAAACTATAGGTAGGTGGGCCATTGTAGCCTAGGGTAAAGCAAACTAGAGGAGGAATGGACCAACAACGATAAGCATCCCAGGAATAAGTAGTTGAGGCTATGCATGCTATTGAGCCTCTTAGAGAGAAGCCTAAGGTGGAATCTATCAAGCAGATTCCTACTATAGAGCCAGGAAAATCCAAGCAAGATGAGGTCCTAAGACCAAGACCTAACTTGGAGATCATGCTTACAAAAGCCTACTTGGAGAGGATCCAAGCCAAGGAGGTCCAAAGCTCCATCCTGTAGGAGTTAAACTTGAGGTCATTCTTGGAATTGACACCAAATGAGATCCAGACATAGTTGCAAGGGTCTCCTCTATGGCCCATTCTCTCCAAAAGTAGGAAATGGTACATGGAAAAACTTACCTCTTTTGGAACAACTGATAAGGAGATGCATTAGTCAAAATCAATGAGATCACCATCTCCTTCTTGGTTGAAGCTATTGTGAAAGCTCTCAATCTACCAAACACTAGAGCAAAATTGACAAAAATATCCATGTAGGTGGACCCAATGGCCAAGAAGGAGTAGGTATAATGATGCTATGGAGTGAACCATAAGGAGTACAATGCCCCAACCAAGGTGGAGAGAACCTTCTTCAAGATTGTAGCTTATTGATGAGATGCGATTCACATGAGCCACGATATCGCATACACGATATCGCTGCTGCCGCAATATCGCATCCCATGCGATATCACATTGTCCCTTGCGATATCGCGTACGCGATATCGCGGTCCACCGTCATATCTATAAATAAGAGGCAGCTCTCCCTTGTTTCCCCATCCTAGGCTAGAAGTAGGGAAACTCTAGCAGTTTGATCACTCTAGAGATAGAATATTTTCCATGTGCCCGTAGTAGGAGTCCTAAAGTGAATGGATCTTTATTCGAGCAACATTGTACCTGAACACAAGTTGTGTACGGCAATAAAGATGAGCTTCTTGGATAAACCTTGCAGTGCATGGAATGGGATTTTATTTATTATTTTCTCTCTCACCCTTAAACTCCTAGATTGCGGTATGAGTATGACTTGATTACGAGCATCTAAGGATGTGTACGGTTAGTCAAGGAATCGGCTACTTATCGCATGTGGTATGAGTACGACTTGATTACGAGCATCTAGTGTGACTACTTGGTAACCCAATGGTGTATCCAGGATCTACGCTTGGTAATCCCAGTGGTAGTCGTGCACCAAGATGTGTACGATTAGTCAAGGAATCAACTGCTCATCGCACTTAGGCTAGATTAGCTTTCTCAACCCTTTCCTCCTAGTTAAGTACCTCAATATGACCACTTAGAGCACGTGTGTTACGCGTGGTGATCCCAGCAACAATTAGTTTTTGGTAGCCGTGGTTGCATCGATTCAGGGTGTGTACGGTAAGTGGGAATGGATGCTGACGCTAGGTAATTTAGACTTAGGTATTAGTTAGAGTTAGTTAGTTTCTCAAACCTTCACCTCGATAGCATAGGAGAAAAACATAAAAAACTATAAAAATCATATACCTCGGACTTAATAACCATACACCATGACAACCACAAGTAAGTCTGGGAAGACAACGAATGATTAACCTGAAGTGTTCCATGGGACGTGTAGGCACTTAGTCTACAGAGTTCGACCAGATTGCACGTGCTACGCTCGTTTCGTATGGTTGAGTGTAGGGGTACCTCGCCACTCATCATTGGCACTGTTGCCAAGGACTAAGTGTTTGTGCACTGAATAGAACATAAAGGATATCACTCACATCGTTGGGAGCTAAAAGAACCTTCGGGTTAATCAAATAAGAAAAATTATATAACGGTGAAATAGCACACCGATAACAATGTCTTCTTCTAACAAAAGCAATTCACCACCTAAGGACCATACAAAGAACAGTCGGCAGTCAAAAACACATAACCAAAATCAGCCAGTGCCTCAATAATATAAGTTGACATATACTCATCCCAATGAGTATATCCCCAACTTTACTTTTATTCTTCATCAAGACTTACAGATGTGCTGGAGAGATTTGCAAGGTAACATTGTGTTACCTCCAGATCGATCAGTCCTAAACATGCTTCTCTGTGCTTTGGCATAGATTGGCATGACAGAATTGTATGCAAAATACGTTATGGATGATTTTGACATGAGGGATTACCATCCCACAGCTTTGCAACATATGAGGGACTCAAGGCAGGAGAGCCAACATACACTATTGAAGGGCAAAGAGGTCCCGCACGTCCTTAGTGAAACTAGAGATGGTGAACCACTTATAACTGGTTCACTATCAAGAGATGTTCCCCCTCTTAATGAAAGTGAGGAGGTAGGGTATCAAAACCTATGATCAACGATACATATCCCTAGTTCTGATGCCTGTGAACACCAACTATTCACATAGGGAACAACAACTCATGATAAGGATGGGCACTTAGATCGTCATCACAATAGGGGCCAAAGCAGCTGAAGAGAAGGTAGAAAACATCACCACGGAGATGGTTCTCCTTCTTCTTCCCCTTCTTCACATCACTCACCCTCTCCTTCCACCTCTGGGTGCAATCATGAAGAGCATAACGGAGAGGATAGAGGTAAGAAAAATGAGAGACCTCGACAAGAGAGTCGAGAGAGAGGACAAGGGCATGAAACTTCAATCCAAAATCAGAGCTTAACACAGACGGTTATGTTAACACACACCGTAACCGACTGGATCAAGGTAGGCCATCTTCCTGGGAAACTAACTGACCCTGGGAGTCCCTTAATCTATCTCCAGATCACTGGGAATGAACCACATAAGGCTCTTATTGACTCAGGTTCCGGAGTCAACTTAATTTCATGAGAGATGTATCACACCTGGAACCTACCCCCACTTAAGAAGAGCAACATTCAACTAGAGCTGGCAGACCAGTCCATCACCATTCCCTTGGGATTGGTGGAGGACATC
>MNCI01026431.1:125397-149740 GCA_015680685.1 Gnetum montanum | reverse complement strand
ATATATATTTCAGACAACTTGATAAAGAAGTTTTATTACAATCTTGCACTCTGTTTCATTCTCTTACATTGACAAATATTCTATTAACAATTGCAAACATGCTTTCCAAAAACCAACATTTAGATGATATTCCCTCTAATAATCTATGCATCAAAACTTCCGAACCTATCTCCTTTTCCTTGAAGTCACTACCCTGCATCCGTGCTCTACTTGTACAACAAAGAATCTTCAATGTTTTTGCTTTCAATATTTCTTATGACTAAAATTAATAGGGTATGTAAATGAACTTACTCCTAAATAAATCGTTGAGAGAGAAAGTAAAAAGGGATAGACTTCAGTCCACTTGTGAACCATAATGAGTGCTTTTCATCCCTAGTGGTTAAAAAGCAATTATATATCCATATGGTTAAAAAGAAATTATATATCCATAGTATATATGTGTAAAGTCCTATCTACTATAGTAATGCATTGTTTATTATGTCATAACAAAATGTATCCTATTGTCAAATACCATGTGAGTAGTGACAAAACCAATTTTTTCCACCAATGCTATATTGTATTAAGGATATTGTAGTTCATCCTACATCATCGTTGATGCAATGTCTTGAGATCTATGTAGTCCTATAAATACTAGCACTTGGGCACACAAACAACAACTTTTCATTCTAGTCTTGGGAAAACTCTTTCAATTTATTTTTGTAGTCTTAGTGATAGTGTGAATGCCCACAATGTGGTGTTAAGTAGTTGTCCAACACCTTTATTTGAGTAAATTGTACTTGGACATAGTTTATGTGTAGCAATAAAGATCGAAGTTGTTTCTCATCATTGCAAAGTTACTTAGTTTTCTTATGCTTTACTTAGAATAATTTTCTTGCTTTCTTAATTAATCATTTACTTTTCAAGCACTTAAGTGAAATGGATACGACTAGTTTCAAGCACTAAGTGTAGTTATTTGATAATCCAGTAGTGGCATTGCTTGATTCACTCAATAGTAGTTCCACTTGGTAATTCCAATGATAATTACATGAGTCCAAGGCATGTATAGTAGACCAAGACCGAATATCCCTCACTCTCAGCTAAGATAGATTTGTGTTTTCATAGTTAACTAGACTTAGAATTTTACCTTTTACTTAACCATGTGTATGACTAGGAGTATTAAGAACCCTACAACATCATCTATCATGTACCTCACTAAGAGTTAAACCATATGCTTGAACCTTACTAACTCAAAGTGGAAATGCAACAATCACGAACTTAACATTAATTACTAGCATAATTACATTGTTCATCCATGGATTATAGTCTAGTCATGCACAGACACTTGTGACTTGTATGGTAGAGTGTTAGGACACCTCTACCACTCATCATTGTCATTGTTGCCAAGGATGTGTTAATGTTTGCTAAGTAGTTAATTTTATAAATTTTTTTGTATCAATCGACAAAGTCTATCCTTTATATTCTTAATTAATCTTAATACAAACACGCACAATTAAGCATCAAACACATAACATGGCTTCCACACTAAATGAAAAATCACTTACCCAAGAAGTTCAAAGAAATCATGATAGAACACATGATGAAGAAGATTGGAGTGCAGCAATGTAAATAAGAATTACATATGCTCACATTGAGCCATACTATCTTGATTTTACATTTATTCTTCACTAGGATGAACAACTCAGATAGAAAGACTTACAAGGCAACATAGTTCTACCAAAAAAATGTTCCATTCCAATGATGTTTTAAGCAGACCTCATGAAGGCCAACCTAAGTCATGAATAAGAGAGCTATTAAGTCACAAAGAACATGACAAGGCCATACCAACCGATGGAGGCTTAGGTAAGAAGGGATGCCATCATGAAATCATAACATGAATCAGACAAAAGAAAGAAGGTACCTTAGACAATTATCTTAGAAGAAATAAAAGATGTCTCACTCCAAGCTAAAATGTTTTATCAAACTCATGATCTCACTCCCACATACTAGTAATACATATTGAAGACCTTATCAACACTAACCTAAAGTCAACTCTTGTAGAGGACCTAGAAAGGGATGTAAGAGCCTTCAAGCCCAGACAAAGCTTACGACCTAAAGCTTTTGTTGAATCAAAAGAGGATGAATCATGAAATCATAGAATGAGAACTAGCTGAAATTGTTCTCCAACTACTTCATCAGCCTCTTCATGTTTATCTATGGAGTCTAATAGGAAGGAATGCAAATTAAGAGACCATGACAAAGACAAACAAAGAGATCATGAGAGAGAAGAGTACTGAAGAAGGTGTAGTAGTAATGAAGGGAATGATTATGAAAGATGAAGGGGTAGAAATAGGCATGAGGATAAAGAGCATTATGAGCATGGAAGAGGTCACCACTATAATAGACCTTACAAACCTAACAACTATGAAGAACCCCTACTAGCAACTCAAAGCTTGATAAACATTAGAAAAGCAATATATATTCCAACCAGGCACATTAGGAACACTCGCATCAAGCAACTAGATATGAATAACATTCATAAATTTAAAGATGGATATAATGCAAATCCACAACACCACCTTTAAGCATTCCATGATGCTTATGCTCTTCAAAATATTGAAAGTGATTGACAAAAGCTCAAGTTGTTTCCTAGGACACTCATCAAAGAGGCAAAGAGTTGGTACAAACCATTAGAACTTGAATCAATCAAGAGATGGAATACCATGCTTGAACTCTTTTACAACAAATATCAAACTTATTCAAGAGTGTCTAACCTTAAAAATCAAATCCAAGAATGGAAGCAAGGGACACACAAATCCTTTGATGTAGCAATGGACAAATACTACTCACTTCTACATAGATGCCCAAGCCATGGATTCTCACAAAGGGAACAACTTAGGCACATTGTCAATGGATTAAGAAATAATAAAAAAAAGAAACCCTTGGGGTTGATGCCCAAGGAAGACTATCAAAAATGACCATCCATTGGATTCAAAGGTTAATAGACCAAGTGGAAAAAGAGGAAGGTGATTCGAAAAAGAGAGAATCAACTGAAGAGTGATGAGTGGCAAGTTACCCCTACGCCCAACCATATAAATCACTAAGGTATTATGCATGATCTGATCAAATTGCATGGACCTATAGTTATCTCATACACTAGTTTCTCTAGGAAGTAAAACAATGTTGAGAACGTTCGTTGTCTTCCCAACTACACTTGTAAGGCTCAAGGGTATGGTTTAAGTGTAATTAAGGTATATGAATTTTTGTCATTTTATATTTTATGAACATAATCACCTACGACAAAAATAATGGTAGAGTAGATTGAAAACTAATGTCTATTGCCTAGCTATCCTAACACAAGTAACCGTCCAACTTTCTTGAACACATCTTAAACACATATAGTACTACTAGGCTACCAAACATTAAGTGTTGCTAGGTTACCAAGTACTATATGAATGCTCAAAGTGGTCGTGCTCATGTTCATTAACTATTGGAAACAAATTGCTTAATCAAATGCATTAAAGTAAAGAACAAGAAAGTAAAATGCATTAAAGAAAATATTAAGCTATTCTTAGTGCTGTAAGGATTATCAAAAGAGTTTGTTTTATTCTCGTCACACTACTATACTTAAGTACATCAGTGCTTTAACAAAGAACCATACACACTTTAGACTCCTTCCATGGGTACTTAGAAAATATTCTAACTCTGTGGAAAATAAATGGTAAGAGCTTCACTACTCTAACTAAAAACTAAAATTAAAACTATAAAACTAACTGAAAACTAGAGCCCAAGTGTGGTATTTATAGACTTAGGGAATATACCCCAATGTTGGATTTGTGACATCAGACCAAGGCCTTGACATTGGGGCCAATAATAAATGTGTTTCATCATACCCCCACAACTGAATGAAAACTCATTCTCAAGTTAAGAAGAGGAGGAACAAGTTCTTTACAACATAACATATTAGGTAGATATGGGATTATTAATTGACATGAAAAATTGACTCAAATGAAATAGACATACAAACTCTAAGTGCCCAAGTGTACCAAATTACAATATTTTTACAACATTGGGTGTTCAAGATAGGAGAAGTGAACACCTTGGATAACATTGACATCTAACACCTCTTAGTAGCAGAAGAATGAGAGAGAGAGAGAGAAGAGATCCAACAATCACAAACAGTTCTCATTGTGTGGAACTGTTGCATCATCCTTGGTAAATATAGTCATACTTCTAGATCATGCTTCCCACTACAATCACAACAGGATCATGAATTAGTATGTAATATTTAACACATAGTGGTTAAATGCCTTGTCTCGTCAATGGTTACACTCAACTAAGTTGTGATTGTGGTAGATTGTATGATTAGCATGAGTGGCCATCTTCCCCATGACTAAGTTGAAAGGAGGAGGAGATCCGAAATATTAAGCATGATTGTCCATATGATAAGGTGCTTGTTGTGTTAGCTGGTGTATGCTCATGGAAAGGTTTAATTTGTTGGATGTTGACCAACTGTTTCTTGTTTGGGCTCTCAAGTTTATAGATCATCATGGCCCCAGAAGGAAAGGTCTCGTAAATAATATAAGGTCCTTTTCACAATGTTTAGAACTTAGTTCATTGAGGTATGTGTGTAGGATTTTAGTAGAGAACCTTATCTTCTAGTTGAAATTTGACTTTTCTAATTTTCAAGTCATGTCACTTTTTATTATAGGCCTTGTACAACTCATTAGATGATAAGGCTACTAACCAATTTTTGTCTAACAAGTTGAGATTCATTAATCTTTCTTTTTGGGCTAGACTTAAATCAAGGTCAAGGTCACAAGCCATTGAAAGTATATGGATTTTAGATTGAATAGGAAGTGTTGGTAGTCTACTATACATAAGCTCATAGGGAGAGTAGCCTATAGGAAGTTTCCAAGTTGAGCGATAGGCCCAAATGTCATCGTTGAGTTTTGTGCTCCAATCCTTCCTATACTTGCTAACAGTTCTTGTTAGTATTCTTGTGATTTCCCTATTGGTAACCTTAGCTTGACCATTAACTTGGGGATAATAAGGTGTTGTGAGTTTATGTTCAAGCCCCAAGCATTGCATGAGCTTCTGAAAAGTAGTGCCTATAAAATGAGTTCCATTGTCAGAAACTAATGCATGTGGCATACCAAACTTTTTTACAACATTTTTTTGTATAAACTAAGTAGCAATAGAAGATGTACAGTCAATGACTGTTGTTGCTTCTGCCCATTTCATATAATAGTCAACAACGACTATGATGTACACCTTTCCATTTGACATGGGCATGATGGGATCCATGAAATCAATATCCTAGATGTCAAATGGTTCTAATGGTTGAATCCATTGTTGAGGTCCCTCCATTCGAGCAGTCATTCCACCATCTCATTGGCATCATTCATAAGAGTAGATGAAATGGTGAGCATTCCTAAAGAGTGTTGGCCAATAGTACCCTGCCATCAAAATTTTAATAGTTGTGAATCTCCCAACATAGTGTTCTCCATAAGGATCTTCATGAGCATCTTGGAGAATGTGCAGTTGATCAGCATTAGAGATACACCAACAAACCAGGCCATCGGCACACACCTCATAGAGGTGTCCATTGATCTCCATGAAGTGCTTCACCTGGTAAAGAAACTGCTATTTCTTCTAGTGGTCCAACCCTTGTGGCATCTCCTAAGTGAGAAGATAGATGAAAATATTATCATACCACTTTGTCTCATTGGGCATTTGTTTAATTATAGCCCTAGCAAAGAGAATTTCATTAGGAAACATGTTAGAAAGTAGGCTTTCTTCCTCTTTGTCATTCCATGGCAACTAAGATAAGTGATCAGCAACCACATTCTCAGTGTCCTTTCAATCTACCATCATGAGATCGAATTCTTACAAGATCACCAACCACCATACAACATGGGGGCTCACCGTTAGCTTTTTCATTAAGAAGTGAATGGCACTATGATTAGTATGCACAAACAAATTGTATCCAAGCACATAATGCCTAAACTTCTCTAGTGCAAACACCACCACCATCAATTCTTTCTCTATTATGGTGTAGTTCAATTATGCACCCACAATACTTTAGCTAGCATCGTGGATGTAGTATGGTCATTTCTTATCATCTAACTATGTCAACATTGGTCCCAAGGCATAATTTGATGTATCTATCATAATGTGAAATGGTCTGGGCCAATCAGGTGCTTGTAGGATTGGAGTTTCCACAAGCTTTTCTTTTAGTTGTTGGAATGCTTTTTCACATTTTAGGGTCTAGAAAAAAGAAGCATCTTTCTTTGTTAGCTTGACCAATGGTTTTGCAATCTTAGAAAAATTCTCTATGAATCATTGGTAGTAGCCAATGTCCAAGGAATGATCAAACATCTTTAACTATTTCCAACTAATGAGTTATTCCTTGGATGACCCTTATTTTTTGAGATTTTGTGCCACAATACAATGCCCTCCTAAACCATGAGGTGACTTTTCTGCCAATTGAGCTGCAAGTTAGTTTCAACACATCATTCCAGCACTTACTTCAAGTGGTCCAAGGCTTGATGAAATACAACTCCATAGGTGGAGAAGTCATCAATGAAGACTTCCACACCACTACCAATTTGCTATTGAAAGATGCTCAGGACTAGGTGTTGAAATGTGATAAGAGCATTGCATAGACCAAATGACATCTTACGATATGCAAAAGTCCCCTAGGGACTTGTTAACGTTGTCTCTGCTTGGTCCTCTGATGTAATTTGGATTTGGTTATAGCCATTATAACAATCTAGGAAGGTGTAGTAGCAATGCCCTAATATTTTGTCAAGCACTTGGTTAACAAATGGCAACAAAAAGTGGTCCTTGAATGTTGTGATGGTCATCAACCTAAAATCAATGTAGACCCACCACTTACCACCTTTCTTTGGCACAATTACAAGTGGGTTAACCCACTTGCTATCTGCAATGAGATAGATGAACCTTGCCTTGAGGAGTTGCTCAATTTCCTCCTTGACAATTTGCTTTGATTTGGGGTTCAACCACCTTTATTACTGTCATTTTGGCTTCATGGCCAGATCCATGTAAATGTGATGTTGGCATATCCTAGAATCAATCCCTATGAGTTTAGAATATGACCAAGCAAAATATATTGAGCATCTTTCAACTACTTCCAATAGCATCTTTTTCTATTCTAGAGCAAGTTTTGTATTGATTATAACTAGCTTCTTGTATTTCAAAAATACATATTCCATTCTAGCTAGTAATGTTTTTAATTCAAGGGGCTGTCGCTTGAAGTTCTCAAGAATTTCCAACTCTTCCTAATAGGTATCATCATTTGTATCATCAGAGAGCTGATGATGAACTTACTCTAGTTCATCCATGCTCATGATATATTCACATGTCAACCTTTTAGTTGGTTCCATGCAAAGTCTGCTACTTTCTGAATTAGCAGTTAACCACTGGGTGCCCTCCTATTTTGTGGCTACTACATATAGACACCTTTGAATTTCTACTTTTGGTGCACACTACTTGCATGCAGAAATAGATGTTTGCTTGATGGCCCAAAGTTTTTGCACATAATTACACCTGCTATCACTGTATGTGATGCATGGGACTCTCTTCTTCTTCATCTTTCCAAATGCATTTTCTTTAGATATCTCTAGGAAAAAATCTCTTATGCCCATTCTTGCATCGATGGTGCTTAGCCATGCCCTTTTCATAATGATTAGGAAGTCCCTTTTGCAATTCTCCATTTTGATTACCAAGAAGTTAGTAGTATAAGACCACCCACAGAAAATGGTCACAATGTCTTCTACCAGTTCTAATGGAACAGTGATGGAGTGGTTTGCCAATTCTAATTTTATGTTGCTCTTCTTGAGAGGAGGCAAGTTCCAAGTAGTCTACATCTCATGAGAAATCAAATTAACACCAAAACCTAAATTGAGAAGATCCTTGCATGGTTCATTTTGAGCCATGTACAAATAAATCAAAGGACTTCCAAGATTGACTAATTTCCTGGGAAGGTTTCTTGCATGGATTCAATCAAACACAGTATGAGTGAACATTACAGTATGGATCCTTGGTAGAGTTTGGTTTCAAGAAGGCTCTAAGGAATCTGATGAGAGTGGTTACCCTAGCGGTTTATTCTAATTATTAGAGCAGTTACTCTAGCAATTTATTCTAATTATTAGAGTAGTTACTCTAGTGGTTTATTCTCATTATTAGAGCAATTACTCTAGCAGTTTATTCTAATTATTAGAGTAGTTACTCTAGTGGTTTATTCTAATTATTAGAGTGGTTACTTTAATTATTAGAGTAGTTGCTCCCAAGCCTATAAATACAGTGCCCAAGCGCACAATTGAAAAAGTAGTCTTTTAGTAGTCAAGTAGCGAAACTCTTGTAGTCTGTTTGAAAGTTAGAGTATTTTCCAAGTGCCTACAGCAAGAGGTCTAAGTGTGGATAGATCTTTATTTGAGCATTATATAGCTAAGCACACCTTATGTACAGCAATAAAGACGAGCTCTTCGATTTTTCATTGTAGCACTTGAGATTTGTTTTCTTACGTATTTCTTTTATTCTATTTTCTTATGCATTTATTTTATTTTATTTTATTTTATTTTATTTTATGCACATTAAATTTCTATTATTAGCATAGAAATTCATTTTTATCAATTAAGAAAATCATTAAATTACAAAAGCACAACCACTTCAAGCATGCATGTAACGCTTGGTAACCCAGTAACGATTAGCGTTTGGTAATCCTAGTAGTGTTACACTAGTTCAAGATGTCTAGGGCAAGTGGGAACATATGCTAGTGTTAGGATTAGTTAGAACTTAGTTAATGAGTAGTTAAGCTAAATAAGTCACCTAGTTATCTCTCTCCTTCCCTACTAGCATAGGACATAAAAACATAAAAGCTATAAAAATCATATGCCTCAAACTTACTTAACCATACAATTGTGATATACAGGTAAGCTTGGGAAGACAATAATCAACCAACCCATCTTTGTTCCACAAGGGCACATAAGCACTTAGTCCTTGGAATTCAATCGGATTATGCATAAAACGCTCATATTCATATGGTTGAGTGTAGGGGTACCTCCCTGCTCATCTTGGAGCCATTGTCGGGGACTTAGTTGTTTGTGTGCTAATTAGAACTTAGGAAATCATTCACATCGTTGGAACAAACCCTTAGGGTTGGTTGAGAAAATAATAAACAAGAATACATTACACACTAAATAGACAAGCACAAAGGGTCTGAAAAAGGAACATGAACTCATGATAAAGGTGGAAATTCTGATCCCAATCACGATTGGGACTAAGATTGTAGAATAGAAGGTAGTAGACATCATCATGGTGATAGTTCTGCTTCTTCTTCACCTTCATCATCTCCTTCACCCTCTCCTTCAATATCCAGACATGGTCATAAAGAAAAAGACCATGGAAATAAAGGTAGGCAAAGTGGAAGTCATAGAAGAAATAGCCAGGAAAGCGGACAAGGACACTCTAGAGAGTCATGACATAAAAGAAGGGAGAGTAGAGAAGAACGTAGGCAACATAGATGCCATGGATGAGACAATCATGATGAACCCCTCCTTGCTACTCAAAGTATGTTGAACATAAGTGAGGTTGTTAGAATTCCAACAAGGCACTAGAAAGCTAGTAGGATCAAGAGATTAGATATGAACAATATCCTACGATTTGAAAGGGGATACAATGCTAACCCTTAGAATCATTTACAAGAATTCCATGATGTGTGTGCCTTACAAAACATAGAGAAAAAACGGCAAAAACTTAAGTTGCTCCCACAGACACTAGTTAAAGAAGTAAAAAGTTGGTACCAATCTTTAGAACCAGAATCCATTCGTAGATGGAGTACTATGTTAGAATTATTCAACGATAAGTACCAAATGTACTCCTGAGTGTCTAACCTACAAAAGAAAATCGAAGGCTAGAAACAAGGAGGACATGAACCCTTGGATGCTACCATGGGCCGATACTATGCACTATTACCTCATTGTCCTAGCCATGATTATTCGCAAAGGGATCAACTGCGTCATCTCGTGGATGGGCTTAGGCATGAAATGAGAAGAACCCTTAGGACTTATGCCCAAGGAAGACTAGCCAAGCTTAGGTACCATCAAATCCAAAGACTGTTGGAGCAAGTTGCTAAGGAAGAAGGTGAGCTATGAAAAAGAGAAAGTGTAAAAGAGTATAACAAAGATCCTTCCCTCTAGAAGAGGGGAGTAAGATTTTGTAAGGATAAAGAAGAGTCACCACTCGAAGAAATGGTGAATAGGAAAATTTTTCCTATCCAAAAGTTGACATCAGAAGTATCGGCAAAGGTAGACCAAATGTGGGATTCCCTAGACAATAGATTTCAATCTATTCTTAAAATAGTAGAGGATTCTAGAGAGCAAGGTAGTGCTCACGAAAAAAGAAAAAAGAGAGAAGCTGAACATGCACGTAGTAAGGGTAAGAGAAAAGTTGTCATCATTGAAGAGGTTGTGTAGTCAGAAATAGACAATGATAGTGGATGTGAAATATGTTAATATGACCATCCTAAGGGATGTTGCCAAGTAATCTCACATCTACAAGAGTTTGGGGTGTATGCACTCAACCCATGATTAACCAAATGGCAAGCAACTTGAAGGTTACCTTACCCCCAAGGTAACCCAAGCCAATTCCACCAACCCTTAATATATTATCCAAGTGGAACTCCACCACAACCAATTAAGCAATATCAATAGTGGCAGCACCCACAATCATGGGGAATGCCACCACCAAGGCAACAGTATCTTTACCAGCAACCTAACCCGTATGGATATTATGTGCAGTAGCCAATCTCCCCACGTGACTCTATTGCTCACATCACTCCTCAACCCACTACTAAGCCCGTGAGTATTATGGTACTCCCTCTTCTAGGAAAAATATTCTACAAGCATATCATCCTTCTCATTTGGCCACATCTCTTCCATCAATAGCTCCACTACCACTAGCTCCAGCTATGTAGAGTGAAATCCCCCCTAGCCGCAGTAATGTAATACCACAAGGGTTGTTAACTCTCAACTTGTTGTTGGTTCCAACAACCACATAAGAAAAGACCTTTCTTTAAAATCAATAAACCAACCAAGCCCTTGCAATCACAAGTGGCTGATTCCTTAGATGCCTCAATATCAATCAAAATTTTAGAGCCTCCTTCAACTAAACCACCACACTCAACACATACGATCATGCTAACACATGCCATCATCAATTGGATCAAAGCTGGCCACCTTTCCAGGAAATTCTCTAATCCTGGAAGTTCTCTAATATACTTACAAATCACTAGAAATGTGCCATGTAAGGCTCTTTGAGATTCAATTTTTGGTGTCAACTTGATTTCTCAAGAAATGTACAAGGCCTAGAACCTGCCTCCATTGAAAAAGAGCAACATCCATCTAGAGTTGGCCGACCAATCCATCACTGTTCCATTAGGACTGGTGGAAGACATTGTTACTACTATTTGTGGATCGTTGTACCTAGCTGACTTCCTAGTGATTCAGGTAAACAATGATAAGGGGGACTTCCCAATCATAATGGGAAGAGCATGGCTAAACACCATTGATGCATGCCTAGGAATCCATGATCTTTCCCTAGAAATATCAAAGAAAAATATATTTGAAAAGATCAAGAAGAAGAAAGTTCTGTGCATCACATACAGTAACATAGGGTGTAATTGCATGTAGAGGTCATAGTTTGTGCAAAGTATAGCATTGCCTACATGCAATCAATGTCCACAAGTGATTAACATACAAAGATGCCTATATGTAGCAGCCACATGATAGGAAGACACCTAGTGGCTGATAGTTGATCAAGAAAGCAATCCACTCATATGCATGGAACCAACTGAGGGTTTGACTTATGCTTACATTGATAGCATAGATGCATTTGAGCAAGTCCATCGCCAACTTCCAAGTCTTAACCTTGAAAATATCAACTGGGGGAAGTTGGAAATCCCTGAGAAATTTAAGCAAGAGCCCCTCAAGTTGAAATCATTGCCCACTAATATGGAATACACGTTCCTTAAACATGGAAAACCAATAATTATCAACACTAAGCTGGCTCCTCAACAAAAAGAAGAATTGTTGAAGGTAACAAATAAATGGTTGGAAGCCTTTGCTTGGTCATATCCCAAATTAATTAGAATAGATCCTAGGATATGCCAACATAGAATTTGCACTGACCTCTCCATGAAGCCTTGAAGACAACTGCAAAGGCGATTGAACCCTAAGTTGAAGCAAGTAGTTAAGGAAGAAATCGAACAGCTTCTCAAGGCTAGGTTCATATACCTCATTTCTGATAGCGAATGGGTTAGCCCCTTAGTAATTATGCCTAAAAAGGGAGGCAAATGGAGGGTGTGCATAGATTTTAGGCTACTAAATATGGCAACATTCAAAGATCACTTTCCATTGCCATTTGTCGACCAAGTCTTAGACATCATCATAGGGCATCGCTATTACAATTTTGTGGATGGATATAGTGGATATAACCAAATACAAATAGCCCTAGAAGACCAAGCCAAGACTACATTCACTAGTCCTTGGGAAACATTCACATAAAAATAGATGTCATTTGGCTTGTGCAATGCCCCTACAACATTTCAACAACTAGTTCTTAGCATATTCCAATATTAGATAGGGAATGGCATGAAGGTCTTTATGGACGACTTCTCCACTTATGGAGCAAACTTTGATCAAGCCTTGGAGCAATTGGAGCAAGTGTTAAAAAGATGTGTAGAAACCAATTTGAGGCTCAATTGGCAAAAAAGCCATTTGATGGTTCAAGAAGGTGTAGTACTAGGGCACAAAATCTCACACATAGGGATAGAGGTTGACCCCGAGAAAATTAAAATTATCCAAGGAATTACCCATCAACCGAAAACTATCAAAGATATTCATAATTCCTTGGACATACTAGCTACTATAGGAGATTTATTGAGAACTTTTCAAAGGTTGCCAAACCATTGGTGGAATTAACGAAAAAGGATGTACCTTTCAAGTGGACAAAGGAATGCGAATTAGCTTTCCATACTCTAAAACAGAAACTAGTAGACACACCCATTCTACAAGCTCTTCACTGGTCCAAACCATTCCATATCATGATTGACATGTCCAAATATGCTTTAGGAGCCATACTTACATAGTTAGATGACCAAAAGTGTCCTTATTACATCCACTATGCAAGTANTGACCCCCAAAAGGACCCTCATAAGCATCTTGGAGAACTCACAGTTGATCTATATCGAAAACACACCATCGAACCAAGCCATCAGAAAACACTTTGTAAAGTTGCCCATTGATCTCCATAAAGTACTTAGCTCGGTGAAGAAACTGTTGTNCCTCACCCAACAAACACCATAAGAGTTAAACCTTAAGAAGAGACAACAGTTTCTTCACCGAGCTAAGTACTTTATGGAGATCAATGGGCAACTTTACAAAGTGTTTTCTGATGGCTTGGTTCGATGGTGTGTTTTCGATATAGATCAACTGTGAGTTCTCCAAGATGCTTATGAGGGTTCTTGTGGGGGTCATTATGCTAAGAGACGAACAACCATCAAGATCCTACTTGGAGGATATTATTGGCCTACATTGTTTTGGGATGCCCATCATTTCATCCAATCTTGTGAGCACTGTCAACATGATGGGGGAATGACTGCTAGAATGGAGGGTCCACAACAATGGATCCAACCGTTAGAACCCTTTGACACTTGGGGAATTGATTTTATGGAGCCAATTACACCAATGTCCAATGGAAAAGCTTATATTATTGTTACTGTTCATTACCTAAAAATGGGTCAAAGTAGCTATTGTTAAAGATTATACATCATCTACAACTACACAATTTATTCAACAACAAATCATAAATAGGTTTGGTGTGCTGCATGCACTTATTTCATACAATGGTGCACACTTCACAGGTGCAACTTTTCAGAAATTAATGTAACACTTAGGGGTTGAACACAAACTGATAACACCATACCACCCCCAAGCGAACGGTCAAGCTAAAGTCACCATCAGAGAGATTATGAAAATATTGATAAGAACTATTAGCAAGTTTAGGCGATACTAGAGCACTAAACTGAACGATGCTCTTTGGGCATACCGCTCCACATGGAAACTCCCTACAAGCTACTCTCCCTATGAGTTAGTGTACAGTAAATTACCAATGCTTCCCATTCAAACTAAGCTTTGTACACTATCCACGACATGTGACCTCAACCTTGACCTTGACCCAGCACAAAAACAACAGTTAGTAACCCTTAATTTGCTAGATGAAAACCAACTAGCTACCCTATCATCTAACGAATTGCATAAGGCATTCAATAAGCAACGTCATGATCTAAGGATTAGGAAAGTTAAATATCAACCAGGAGATAAGGTTCTCTACTGGAATCCCACACATGTGCCACAACATACTAAATTTCAAACACTGTGGGAAGGACCTTATATTATTTATGCAACTTTTCCTTCAAGAGCCATGAAAATATACAAACCTGAGAGCCCAGACAAGAAACTGTTGGTCAATGTGCAAAACCAAAACCTTTTCATGAGCTTAGGACAACCAGTACACATGCCACCTCTCTTGGTCGACAACCTTGCTCACTATTTCGAATCTCCTCCTTCCAACTCATTCGTGGTAGAGATAGCTACCTATGCTAACCATTCTAGGCCCTCAGTTCTTTTTGAATTTTTCTTTTACACATTTTTCTTTCACACATTTTTGTTTTACACATTTTTCCAACTTTTCTTATTTTTGTTTTACACCATCATTCATATTTTTACTATTTGTTTGATTCCTTAATTCACTTTTATTCATCATCCAATAAGTACTCATGATGGTGGATTGAATTATATCATATTGATTGCTAATGTTTGGTTTTTACTTTTGAATTATTATGCTGATATTAAGGTATGGTTCTTTTGGAAAAATAGGTAATAAGTGCATGCTGTCCACCCATCCATACAACTCTATGGTCTCCTTTGGCTTGGAACTGTACAGTCTCTCTTTTTCTAAGTAAACTTATTAATGAATTAGTGTGTGGGTATTTTTCAAACCAAGGAAAGACTCAAAGGATGACAAGGGTGTGACTTTAAGGGGATTCGATGCATTTGTATTGGCCATTCTCTTGGGTGCTTGGATGCTTGTTTCTTGGGTTTTTTTCCATTCTGACATTGTTCAAAAATCAATAAGCCAAGTGAATAGAAATAAGTCTTTGCATGGTGCGATTCTCATGCAAAAAAAAAAAGAGAAAAAGTAAGAATTCAAAGCATACCCCTTAGACATAATAAAGCAATATGGGCTACAAGCACTAGTTATGGAACTGAAAAGACATGTTACCCATGCCTAAAGGTTCCCTCTAACTAAGGCCCTTTCTTGCTTCCTACTTCTCCATCTCGCTCTCCTTGGAATGGTGGTGACTCTTTGTGGAAGCATTCTTGTTGCTTCAAGTGGATGGATTGGTCAAATGTGTTGATGTGAGGTCACTAGATATGGTTTGTTTGAGTCTGGATTTGGGATGAGTTCTACTCAGTTACATTAACCATGAAATACACAAGGAACTTTACACAACCTCGTTCTTGGGATTCCATTCCATTCTCTCCTCTCCACATTTCTTCCCATTTTTCCACCTCATTACCAGTCTTATCATTAGTCTATTTCTAGGTTGATGCATTATTTTTATTTGGTGGATTCTTGTGGGTAATTTTTTAACTCTTACTTCCAAATGACATTCCTAGAGCCTACAGACTCTTTAGTTTGTGGGTTTATTAGGGCATAAAAGGCATGAGCTTGCTTTGGGGAGGACCCACTGGCATTTCTTTTTGGTGCAATTGTTAACTTCTTTTCCTTAAACATTTTTGTAACAATGGAAAATGTCGGTAGCTGGAATACCAAACAAAATCCATGTACATAGTCTTAACCATGGATCCATGCGAGGGCTGTGCTGGAAAAAATGAATCCGCAGTGCCCTGAACGGTCTTGTCGATCAGACAGTGACTTACTAAATCAGTAAATCGACTAAGATTATAAGTGCTTCGTGGAACGATTTGATTTGATAAACCACAAAAGGAGAGGAAAACGATGTAGATAAATCGCAACAATGACAATGTTAACACGACAAAAGAGAATCGGATTCAAGCGAAATGCGTGATTTCAAGATCTGTACTTTGACCCTAAAAATTGAGTATTTTGTACACAAAGTTACAATGAGAATATTTCGATTATCTTGTGCGAAACATACACAAAATAATAAGAAAAATTGTTCAACAAGGAGTGCAGAATGGAGCTTAGTCTACCTCATGAGCCAAAGACGGAGCGCAAGGAAGGTCAAGCTTGGATGCCTATCAACCAACTGTATCTGATCAATAGATCTTGCCAACCTTTCCAGATGATCTCTTAATCTCTGCTTTTTCTTCTTCACTTTGGGTAGTCTCTGCTTGAAACTGCCAAGGGTCACCTATGGGAGAACTATATTTTCGCCAAAAGGTATGATCGCTCCTACTGCCAATGCTCGAAGAATGTCTCTCGCTTCTGCTCAAAGATGATAACTGCCAAAAGTTGAAGATGCTAACTGCTACTCTGAAAAAGTTTTTTAAAAGTCCCTATTTTCTTTGTCAACCAGGGTATTTATAAGTTTGACAACATATAGAAAAGGCATGGCCTTGATGACACGTGTCCCTAACTTTCCGGATACCGCTGACTTGACAAACTGGCTATGTCGCATTAGATTGCAACATGCGCTATCTGCACTTTTGCCGAAGCTGCTTCACGATTACGCACAATACACTCATCAACGTATTGCGCGTATGGATAGCAAATGCGTAACCGCTTTAGCCGGCTTTACGCTGTGTTACATTTGTATATGCTACGTTGTGTGGCGGAGTGTAACAAGGCATGGAAATAATGAGTCAAGTTGTTTTACGCTCATTTACGCAGCAAAACATAGTGAAGCGTAAAAAATGATCAACTCGACGATAAATTATGCTGATGTACGCTGCGTAGCGTAACTAGCGTAAAGTGTCAATCTGCAAAAAGAAAGGAGCCGATCTGTCACACTTTTGTTGGACTTTCCCTTTGACCTTTTTGAAGCTCATTATGCTGCCTTGCGTAGCAGAGCGTAAATCCGACCCCGGACAAAAGACTTAATAGGATATGTGAGAAGTTGCACATTATGCTACTCGGGCCTTAAGGTTCACCAAATTTGCTGAAGTAAGTCGCATTCTAATGTCAGATTATATTAAGCCATCTTACACTAAGCGTCATTATGCAATGTTGCGTAATGTAGCGTAAAGACGGAGAACATAGTAAAATTTGGGATCTGTAAGGAACTTGGAGACTTGATGCTAAGTGTCGTTTCGCCTCACTTAGCCTCGTTCTGCCTTCTGGAATTTTGTTGTGAACTTTCGCCCAAATCATGAATCTTCGCCTTAGGCTGATTCACGATTTCTACAGTGTTTCAATGGCACCTCTTTGTTGACGGTTAGAGGGCTTGCCCGAAAGATGTCGACAAAGAATACGAAACACCGGACTGATGAAAGTACCAATAGCGTTCATCAACAGATACTCAAGTATAATCCTGTCAACGTAGAGGTGCAGGGATAAGGAAATCTGGAGATAGACTGGTACGGGAGGAAACAGGTTCGGGGAAGACGCAAATGTGGTTCGGGGAAGACACAAATGTGGTGGGGATAGCATTTTCACGCATAAGCATTCAGGCATTCTCTTGCGATTGCGTTTGCATGGAGTTATGCCATCATTTTGTGTCAAAGGGAGTTGCATAGACAAATTGTGTTACATCTGCACAGCCTGGGTGAGATGTGTTTCACCCATTTTGCCGACCCCCCCTTTTTTTTGGCATCCACTAGGCGAGTTGCATTATGCCGGTTCATGGACTTGAGTGTAATGCAAATGCGAAGAGTGTTTCACGTTTTGCGTAAGGGAAGCAGATGGGATAGTTAAAGATAGTGATAAGGGTTAGGGGTAGGGTTACAAGGAACACAAAGATGCACCCTCCGAGTAGATAGGCCAACCTAAGTAGTCATCTCAAAACACTGTCAATATCACACCACTCAGATGAACGCACCTTCGAATGATGCCCTCGTAACAAGTAACCTGCAACCAAAGAAGAAAACAGAGGATACCATTGTCCGTGTGAATTGCGGGCGAGGTTATTGAAACAAGTAATATTAGAGGTGAGATAAATTGATCGGGCCATGAAGGAGGAACTGTAGCACAAGGCCCAAGTCTTCACCCTTAACGCTTGGCCCGCCGCCAAAGAACATCAAACTCAGCGCACCTGACTGGTTATGTAAGGAACCAGCCAAATGAATCTGTGAAGCTAGAGCCTGATAGTGATGATGAGCGGAGATCCCCAAAGCTGTAATTGATAACAACGCCTTTGGGACTTCGGACGGTGAAACTAACCTCTTAGAGATACCACCGCTAGAATAGGTGCGGTGACAGTAGCTCCGAGGGGTCAGTAGTATGCCCTTCAGCATATCCGAGAGATCAGCAAAATGCCTGTGAGGTAGTGATGCTGGGATTATCTTAGCATCCCATCCCACTTGTCTTGCAGCTATACAGAGATAATCATGCTCGCTTGAGTTGCATGAGAGCAGTTTGTGAGTCCCAATTTTAAGTCCTGGTAGACTATTGTTGCTGGTTTTAAGTCTCAGCAGACCATGGTCCCAGTTTAGAGTCTAGGCGGACAGAAAAATGCTAGTTTTTTGTCGTAGCGGACAGTGGTGAACCTGATTTATGGTCTCAGCAGACCGTGCTTTGGGTGTCAGTTTTGTGTCATGACCCAGGGACAAGTCTGTGCTGGTTTTACGTCTCAGCAGACAGATGCTTACCTTTGCCAGTTTTGTGTCATGGCAGACAGCCGGTACTAGTTTAGCGTCATGGCGGATGCGTGCTGCAAATGCCAGTTTTTCGTCTTGGTGGACCTGTACAACACTGCCAGTTTTACGTTGTAGCAGACAATTACAACTTGCCAGTTTTACGTCATGGTGGACGGTCAGTGCCAATTTAGCGTTGTGGCAGACGCGTGAAGGGAGTGCCAGTTTTACGTCGTAGCAGACGGTTGTTGCCAGTTTAGCGTCATAGCGGATGATTATGGCCATACCTGATGTTCACACTAGAGATGCAACTATATGTAATACCGCTTCAGATATATATGATTGACAGGGTTAGGTAACTCGTTGCCGTCGATATCCGCTAGCTTGAATGCTTCGTTGCCATACACATTAGTCACCAAGAAAGGGCCTTCCTAGTTTGCAGAGAATTTGCCCATTGGTTCACGAATGGCTTTGAGAACTAAATCTCCTTTCTTGATCGGACGCTACTGAAGATTGTGACAATGCTTTTACCTCTGCTTGTCTTAATACTTTTCAATTGTATCAAGCGTCTATATTCGCTTCTTTTCTACTGAATCCAAATCCATGATCCGAGACTCGGTGTGTTGAGCCTCATTTATAATCATGGAGAGGACAATTCTCAGAGAAGGAATTTGCAATTCGAGGGGCAGCACTGCTTCAGATCCGTAGACCAGGCTATAGGGCGTACTGTCTGTAGCCGTCCTACATGTAGTACGATATGCCCATAGCACGTAGAGGATTTTTTCATGCCACCGTCTCTTGTTGCTGTCGAGCATTTTCTTGAGCAGATTGATGATGACTTTGTTTGTGGCTTCAGCTTGACCATTCGCTTGTGGGTAATAGGGGGAGGAAAAATATTGTTTAATGTTAAGGCTGTCACAGAAGGATTTGGTTTCCGTACTACTAAACTGTGGCCCGTTATCGGTCACTATAGTCTTCGGGAGACCAAATCTGGTTACAATGTTGTCTAAGATGAAATGGCAAATTTGTTGAGATGTGATCTTTCATAGAGGAATAGCTTCTACGCACTTCGTGAAGTACTTAGTAGCGGTAATTATGAAGTTATGGCCTGCGGAAGATTTCAATGTAATAGGGCCTATAATGTCTAGTCCCCATCGTTGAAATGGCCATGTTATCTGAGTTGTATGTAACTCCGTAGGCGACACATGTATCAGATTTGCATGACGCTGACACGTGTCACACATTTTAACCTTTGTCAAACAATCTTTTTCCATGTAAGGCCAGTAATACCCTAAGCGACAGATTTTTGAAGCCATAGCGCGTGGTGCTACGTGTCCTCCGCATAGTCCCTCGTGGACCTCGCCAACTATACGTTGTGCTTGGTCCTTGTTAACGCAAGTAAGTAGCACACCATCAAAAGAGCATCTACAAAGAGTACTGTCTCCTATGATGATGTACTTCCTAGCTCGCTTGCGGATTGCATCTTTCTACGCACGTGTTAATTCATGCGGTGGTTCTCCTTGCAAGAGGTAATTTTTGATGCTATCGTACCATTCTGGCGTTCTATCCTCGAGCAGAGAAGATATTTGCGCCGCCTGAATGATGGGCTCTGTGCAATCTATTATCAACACGGGACAAGTGTCGAGCAAGTGTGAGGGCACGTTTAAAGCCAGTGTAGCCAGTGTGTTGGCCAATGTGTTATCAGTTTGTCGCACGTGTTGGGCATCGATGGTCGAGAACCACCTCAGGAGATCTTTAGCCGTATCGCAGTAGGGCTGTAAATGTGCAGCCTTGTAGGCGTAGACTCTTGTGACTTGATTAATGACGAGCATTGAATCACCCCTAATTGCCAAGTGTCAAACATCGAGTTCGCTGGCAATTAGTAATCCTCTGAGGAGCCCCTCGTACTCTACCATGTTGTTTGTACAGGGGAAGGTCAAGCGATAAGCGTGAAGATGCACATCCTCATGTGATAGCGTAATAACTATAGTGGCGCTACTGCCTCTAATAGTTGAAGCTCCGTCGAAGTATAACATTGCTTCGAGGCCTGTCAAGACAGGGCTTAAGCTATGTACGTGTTCGTCCTGAAATTCAGGCTCCATGGTTGCCTGACTGTCAATAGGTGATGTTACTAATTGGTTGGCTATCGCTTGGCCTTTCATAGAAGACTGGCCAATGAAATGTAGATTGAATTCTACCGTGATAGCCTTCCAACGAGATATTTTGCTACTTTCGTACAAGTTATGCATAATGGCCCTAAGAATATTATTTTTACAGATGATGTTGACTTGGCTACGGAAAAGATAATGCCTACACTTCTTGAGCGTAAATACTAATGCTAAGCAGTCACGCTCTACTTCGTTGTACCTCATTTCATACGCACATAGAGCATGACTTAAGTAGTAGATGGGTACTTCTGACCCATCACCCCTCCTTTGACAGAGTAATGCAGCTAAGGCTACGTATAAAGTTGTGAGGTAGATGTAAAATGGCTGATCCCTTTGTGGCGGGAAAATTGTTGGCAAGCGTTGAAGCTCTTGCTTTAAGCTGTCAAACGCACACTGACAATCATCCGTCCATTCGAAATTAACCCCCTTTTTAAGCAAATGTTGCATAGGGTGTAGCTTGTCGGTTAATCTCGAGATGAACCGCCTGATAAACTGTAACCTCCCCTGTAATCCACGTAATTGCTTAAGATTTCTAGGGGGTGTCAATTCAACAATGTCTTTGACTTTGTCAGGGTCTACGTGTATGCCAGTTTCCGATACCACAAAACCCAGCATGCATCCAGTTTTGACTCCGAACACACACTTTTTCGGGTTAAGTCAGAGATCGTACTTAGAACATCTTTTGAGGACTAACTCTAGATCCTCTAAGTGATCCTCTGACTTTATAGACTTAACAGCTATATCGTCGACATAATCATTCTGTCTCCCTAGGAGGTAATCGTTAAAGATGTACGTCATGGCTCGCTGATACGTCGCTCCGGCGTTTTTCAAGCCAAAAGGCATCATGGTGTAACAAAAAGTTCCCCAAGGCATCATAAACATCGTTGTTAGCTGGTGTGCTGGGTTAATGCGTATTTGATTGTAGCCCGAGAAGCCATCCATGAAGGACAAAAGCGCATGCCCAGCAGTCGTATCCACCAATTGATCGATACTCAGCAACANCTTAATGACGCAATCATAGCCATGTCGGAAACATCTCTAGACTGGCCAGAGCAATCGACGAACACGCTAGATCTAGAAGCTGGAGATGTAACCGAAGATCCACTCAACGAGGTCTCTGTGGTTACGCATAGGGGTGAGGCTAAAACTCTCAAGGTTAGTTCTCTATTAGGCCAAAAGACACATGATGACATAAAACAAGTTCTCTAGAATAATATCACGGTGTTTGCATGGTCGTATGAGGATATGCCGGGACTAGACCTGAGGTTAATCCAACACAACATAATCCTAGATCCCCATATCNTGGGATCAAGCTGTCTAATGATTTTACCATGTAAGCTTGTTAAAACTAGCGATGCAGATAAAATTTCGTCCATCTGTGAGTTATCCTGCAAAATTGCCAAATACGAGAGTAATTAGAAAGATACTAAGTTTGATGCGATAAGTGTTTAACGAATAATGCTTAGTTTAGTGTATGGGACGTGATGCGACGTTACTGAGCGTAAAACTAACTAAATTTTAAATTCCACGAACAACCTATAATTAATGAGACCTGATTACGAGGAGATAAGATACAGTAGTTTAGGGTCGTTTCGGACTGTAATGCGTGCGATATCTAGCACAATTAATGCCTTGATCCTCGGGTTCCAGCTCAAACTGACGCCAGCATTTGGGCAAGTCTTGCTGAAGTCGGGTATCAGGTCGGTTAAATTTTGCATATAAGTAAGCGGGTTTCATTTAGAATAGGTTGTTTGCTATCGTGAATTTGAATTCTTAGCTGTTACAGAGAGAAAGAAGGAAGAGCAAAAGATTGGAGCGCGTCATTTGCAAAGGCATAAAGGTGCGAAACTGTGAAGGTGTAAAAAGCTGCAACAATGGTGCCAAAAGTGAGAAGGAAGAATGCCAAATTGGCGAAGATTGACGAGGTGCAAGGGAGTTTGCAGCGTACCTCGCAGGCGGTGGTCGAAGTGAGAGACCCTACGCCTTTGAATCGGTAGGCCATCCCTTGCTTATTCGTGTTATTCTTTACAGTGTTTATTCTTGTAGCATCGTCTGCGTAAATTTAAAATTCTAGACTATGGACCTCACGTTAAAATGAGGGTTTATACACTAGGACTGTGTCTATCACCGTTGTCAGGGACAAACCTTGTACAGTTGCAAGGGTTTAGGTGATTTTAACATGAATAGCTAAGCGTAATTTGTAGATTTTCTGTATTTTAAACATGTAAATCTGAATCCAGACGCCATTATTTTCTCTATACAGTATCATGCTAAGACCTGTCCTAATCATCTTGGATATAGTCGGGGTCTTATGCTACATAAACCCAATCGTACCTAATGTCCCTCCCCCGCAGACTCGATTGCATAGGAAGGCCATATGGTTTCGAAAGGGTGCGCTGGAGTTTCTGTAATTTTTACTGCGTAACTACAGCATGATTGTGTGGTCACACCTATCAGGAGATATCGTTGGCACTATTTTGGAGCACCTGCTAGTGGGTTCTACGCAGGGAATTTTGGCTTTCTTAACAGACGGGGATATCAACATTGGTCGTCCTCAAGACCATGAACTTAGCGCCAGAGGGTTAAGGTGCTTAAGTTGGATCTGGGAAATGGCTCATTTTAGCTGCTACCACGCATACAACACCTTGTTCGTGGCCTGTCATGTCTCAACTTATTTCCAGAGCCCACCAGGCACGGTGTATTATTCAGGGGGGGTAAGTGGTTTTATTGGTTGTATTGTCATTCTATGTCTATTCTGAGTTTTGTAAAGCGTAAGATAAGCATATGTGGTATGGTACAGGTTTTTTATCCATGAGAACAGGTTGGTAGGTGATGGTGATACCTTAACTTGGACTGAAACGGCAATAAAGGCGTTTACCTCTACTAGCAACGTACGCGCTGGTGTTATGGGGCAGATCGGCTTTGACATTCATGAATACCCCACCCGTTATGCTAACACTTTTGAGAATTGCCAGAATCTCAGGTGGCTACATGACGATTGGACTTTGGATCTGCCCCTTACCGTTGCGGACGTGCAAAGGAAGCTTCCTCCATTTCCTTTACCATTTGGACCTGGTAAAACTGCTGCGTATTCTATTGTTGCGTGATGTAATTGTGAATTGTGAGTGTAGCGTAATAGTGTTATGTGTCTTGCATTGTTCAGTCAGGGAATCCCGAGAGATTACCCTTACAATTTCCGGCCGCAAGGCAAATACCCTTTTCTTCCGCTACGGCGACATCAAGGAAGCACAACGTTGGCTCGGCCATGCGACGGCCCCAGTTGCGGTGGTCACCAAGCTACGCCAAGCGAGGCTAATGCACTTATTTTTGGCCGTA
>MNCI01026431.1:107488-125325 GCA_015680685.1 Gnetum montanum | reverse complement strand
CCCCTGATGTCCCCGCCAGTGAAATGTTAACCCTGGTCAACTCCTTCAGCGAAAGCGTTGAGCGCTTTTGCACGCGCANGGGATTACGCACTGAGATGATCAGGCTTCGCCAAAAGCTTGAGTCTCGTTTCAACGTGCATTACGCCTTCTTCATAGCTTGCCTTCAATGTTTTGCTAAATTTTTGGTCGTCCAGAGGAATGGGGTCTAGGTGCAGCAAGACCGAGACCAGCTATCCAAACCTTGGATTACCCACATTTTCGACACTACCCGTGGACAGGATCCCCTGGAAGGGATTGGCGAATCTCTATCTATCACGACAAGGGATTTGGCAGCGTCTCGAGTACGAGGCCCCAACAGCGTAGGCGGGATAATGCCCACTTACACTAGCAATGCCTCACGAGGTAAACGTTTGGCGACAGAAATTGTAGAGCCTTCAACTCGACGAAAAAGGCTTCGCTTAACCAAGGTCCCTTTGGAGCCTGGGAGTGACACAGGTCGAACCATGCAAGTCAGAGTTTAGCGGAGTAAACCTCCGCCTAGTAAGCGTAAAAGAAACATAGTGAAAGTTATTGTATTACACGATTTCTATTCAAGATATTTTGAATAGTCTAAATATGTATATGATTGGCACAACGAAACCTACGGAATAGTTGACCCCTGAGACAGGGGTAGTAATACTAAGTCGTGGGGAAGCGGCCCCAGTTTTGGAAGGAGAGGCCCCAGCTGTTCGGACCAACGACGCACAGACCCTTGTGCGTGAGGAGAGGGAGGAGGCGGGAACTGTTGACGCACTTCCCACTGTAACCGGCAGAGGTGGTAAGCGTATTGGATGTCTTGAGGAGTTTTATTAATAATTAGGCTTTTTAACTAAATTATACTACAGGTGAAGAAGATGCATCCATGCCCGCCTCTGTAAGCAGAACATGGAGAGAGTTTCCTGACAAATTCACCTTCATGGAAGGCGTTGTCAGCGATATGATTGAGCGCCTCGAGCGCGTCGATCCTAGAGCTAGTATGTTATTGCATCAATGAGTTTATTTCATTAGAAAATGATAGTATTTCATTTATGTTGATTAATGTTTGCTGTCAGGAGCTCGCCTTCGATGGGACCCAACGGAGCCCATTGATCTAGACATAGTGGAGCCTCCATCTGAAGGGGCAGTCATGCCACGCAGCATTTATGAGGAGATGCGTAAATGTACGTTACGCTCGACTCGCTCCTTATGGGAGAGTAAGAGTGTCAATGAAGACCTCTGGAAAAGGCTGCAGAGGTTAGAGAGGGAGAAAGAGTCTCTGGCCAAAGAGGTCGGAGATTTAAAATCGCGATGCGAGTTCCTACAGGTGCGGGAAACAGGTGAGGAGGACTGGCGCACAGCTGTGATCAACTACTCTCGCTATTGGACCACAATCAGGAACAGCGTGCAGACCAGTTGGGAGTTGGTGGAGCAGCGGATTCAGATAGAGCTGTTATCTCAGAAAAGCCAAGACTGGAAGGATTTCTGTGCAAGTGTGCAAGAGTGGGGGCAGAAGGAAAAGGATCACAAGCATTTGTATAAGCGAGAAAGTATCACTTATCATCAACATTATCATGATTCTGCCGTCGAAGCTCAATGCTTGCGGGTATTCCTGGACGTCATTGGCGCATCCCAAGCTTTCGAAAATTTTCAGGAGCAAGTGACAGTAAGCGCGTCACCGGAAAGAGAAATGACTCTTCCCGGGGGTGAGACTACTATCCCTACTTTCTTCCCTGACCCGCCTCGCTAGACGCTTGTGGAAAAGGGGAAAGTGAAAGCTGGAGCTACTTTAGGGAACGGCATATGGTCTGAATTGACTGAGGATGAAATCATGCAGCGTCTATGGGTCAGTTTAGAAAAGCTTCCCTTTGCTGCGGAAGCTGGACCATCGCGAGTAAGTTTGAACCTTATTGAATCTAATTTTTCTGATTGTAGTGTCAAGTCTTTGCTAATGTATTTGCTGTATATAGGTACAAGAATTGGAGGACGAAGGCGAACAGGATGAGGAACAAGCACAAGAAGAGGAACGTAATAGCGAAGAACGTCCTCTTATGGAGCCGACGTTGGAGCAAGGGCCTCGTGGGGATGACATTCCTCATGAAGGAATACCTTCTAAGATAGACGTCCCACTTGAGGAGGATTTATTAGGTTTGGAGCCTGACCTAAGGGATACTGGTGACAGCGGCACTAGGGGAGATGTGTAACTGTAACTTACGCATAATTTTATTGATTGGGATTGAACAATGGTTATATGGATATTGACAACGTTGGCATTAAGCTTTTCTGTATGGTTTTAAATGCTATTTGTATATTTATTTGTTTTTGGTTTTATATCGTTATTTGCAAAGCGTAAACAAAATTGTTAAAGTCTGTGGATAGTTGGCATTGTTGTAGAAGAAATTGGTAGTTTAAGGCCATCACGGGCCGCTAGGTGTTGTTTGCATAAGATGTAAGATAGTTTTAGGCCATTGCGGGCCATTGTTAGTTTAAGGCCATTACGGGCCATTACTAGTTTTAGGCTGTTGCGGGCCATTACTAGTTTTAGGCCGTTGCGGGCCATTTGCGTAATTTTGAAAGCGTGATTGATAATAATGTACATTTCTGCGTAATTGTACTAAAATGAGCAAAGAGCGTAAACAGCGTATATAAAGAACTGTGAACAGCGTAATGAACAGTGAGCGTAAATATGTAAACTGCTAAGCGTAAAATGCAAAATTAGTAGGTGCGTGAAGATGCACGTAAATACCATCCAGATCAATCACTAATTCGTAATTTCTTCTTGATGGCCTTCACGTTTAATGATGCGTATGGGCGGGGAGATTTGTGGCCTAGCTCTTCCACATCACCGTCCTGGAATGCCAGGTTGGCCCAGGCTAGACTATCATCATTCGCTTCGGTTTTTTTAGGGATTCAGGGATGGGTTTGATTATCTGATGTTTCTATCTCCGAACCCTAGTCCTCTTCGATGTTATTGACAGTTCTAGGGGTGATTTCATCACCGCGTATTACGACTTCTCCCCCTGCGTAGGGTAGGTGTATTTCCTGATGGATAGGTGATGAAACCGCCCTCAGTTGGGCTAACCAAGGCCTTCCTAGAATTAAGTTGAACCCGAGCATCTCCTCGACAACAAGGAATGTGGCATCCATTGGGAATTGATCCCCTGCGAAAAACTCGATGCGCACCGTCCCCTTGACCTGAACCCGTGCTCCGTTGAACAACTTTATGCATGTTGTCGTTGTGGGACTGATCTGGTCAACCAGACCCAACCTATCCACGATGGGATAAGGAATGACATTTGTAGCTGCGCTGTCATCCACGTGCACCCTCCGGATCCGGTATTGACCGACCCGGATAGTGATAAACATAGGCTCAGTTGTCACTTGACCTTTCTCTGGATCATCTTTGATAGATTCATCATGAAAGGTCAAGGAGGTAGGTTTAGGTCGCTCAGCGTCGGAGGGAAACATGACAGCATGTATCGCTTCCTCCTCCGCTGGTAAGCTTTCCTCCACAGGTATGGATGTCAGCATGCGGACCATGGCCTCACGGTGTTTTTGACATGTCATGAGCAGGTCATAGAGGCTCAGCATTGTATTTTTTTGTTTCAGAGCCTGTTTGACCTACGTAAACACGTCGAGAAGATCCCGTTCTTTACTGGCTTATTTGTCCCCTTTGTCTTCTTCAATTCGCCCTAAGAGATGGATCTCTTTGGGCGGAACAACGTCAGTTGGGGGATTTTTCTTTTTCTTGTGAAGGGGCGGTGATTGCGTTTCTGTACCCTTGTCTTGCCCAGAAGGCATAGACGCAGGGACAGAGGCCAAAGGCGTGGGCCTAGCGAAGCCTAGCGTAAGGTGATTCTTTGCTGCATTACTAGACGCATCCCCTTCCTTCTGTTTATTGGGTGATGGTTGGTGACTTGTGTTAGAAGCCTGCCCCTGTGTAAAAGGGACAGCCGGTGATTTTGACACCCTGAGAAGAAAAGGCGTCTTAGGTGTGGATGTGGACATGGCCGCGAATTTATAGTTACCGGGAGGCTAAGTCAACTCTAGGGAAGGCGCCCGGATGATGAAGGGTGGCCTCGAGACACCACTAGCTGTCGATAAAAAGTTTGCCCCCTTTTGTGAGTTGGTAGGTACACGCAAAACAAAAGGTTATTTGGGCAGTACTTTCCTCTCACTATCCGTACTCACCACGTTGATTGTATAGGGTGCGTTGTTTGCATTCAACGGATCCTTATACACGTGCAACGCTTGGTTTTCTAGACGCGTCGGACTACTACCGTCTAGTTTGAGTGAGCCATCGTCAATCATGCGTTGAATATCATCTTTTAATGCCCAGCAGTAATCTATATCGTGACCACACAACTGGTGGTAGTCACAGAAACGATCCAGCCTAGAAGACCTCGAAACTGGTGGTTCATCAGGTAGGGCTAAAGAAGGATTCGTCAGCAGTTCACAATGGCATCTATGACGCTTCAGAGCTTCTTCGGATACCTGTTTAGGCTGAATGTATCCTACCCCTAACAATGGTTCTGAGTGTTTTACAGGCAGGGCTGTATACTTTGAGCGATCCTTACGCTCAAAGTTTGGTTTTGGCTGGGAAGGCTTTTCAGGGGCAGCTGTGTCTTGGCTGGTGCTGCCTGCACTAGACGTGATCTCAAGAGGTGCTGTAGGTGCCTTCTTGTTCTTGTTCTTTATGCTCTCAGCCAACGCAGCTACTATCGTTGTCGTCACTTTACCTTTGTCCTTGCCCTTGTTGTGAGCATTTTTGTAGGTGACATACGCCGGGTCTTTGCTGGCCTCCGCAGCATCTTGGATGCTTTTAGTTTGAGCGAAGGCCTGATGTAAGGAGTTAGGGGAAAGGTAATACAGCTTAGACTTGATAAAGTCATTGACTACTCCTTTGAAGATGGCCAGTAAGTGTGGCTCCGCAATTGGCTCACGGATTTCATTCAAAGTAGCACTCCAACACTGTATGAACTTTTGGACTGGTTTGAGCGGGTCTTGTTTCACTCCCATGAGTTGATCCAACGTGACTTCCAACTTTAAGTTGTATTTAAAGTGGGTCACGAATTGTGTCAAAAGCTCTTCCAAGGTTGAGATGGAAGAGCGAGGGAGGGCTCAATACCAATCCAAAGCTTTCCCTATCAAAGACATAGCAAAGACGCGGATAATCGTGTGAGGCCACTGTTGTAGCAACAAGGATTCGGATCTTAAGGTGACCAAATGAGCATTAGGATCTCCCTCCCCATTATACTTGGTAAAATGAGGTAAGGACATTCCTGGGGGCAACGACAGCATGGGGACCGTTGGACTAATAGGATCATCTTGATAGAAGTCCATGATCTGAATAGCATCTGAACCAGTGGCCTTAAGGCGTTGAACCTCCTCGATGAGGATCTAAATAAGCAAGAAAGCCTAATCTAAGCCTGTCGATGAAGATGTTTGCGCAGAAGGCATAGGAGGTTGAACTAGGAGAGCGGTGCCAGGGAGTGGAAATGAAGGAATAGTTTGGCTGGCAGATGGCGGGGCCGGGATCCCTGCAGACAAGGGTGCCTATGAGGACCACCATCCACCGGTTTGAGAAGAGAGATTAGCCGCCGCCGGCTGCACGAGATAAGGATAAGGATATTGTGGGACCATCTGCGGCATATGAGTTATGAGTGCAACTGAGGGTTGCACACCATATACCGCAGACTAGTTATATTGTGCCGCGGGAATGGTCCACTGACTCACGGTAGGCTGTTGGACAGATATCTGTGGCTGAACGACGGCGGTGATCTGTTGGGTTGGAGGGGGCGGCAGTGGTAAAGTCTGCATCGGGCGAGTTGTAAATGTGGGATGGGGTTGAATCTGAGGGATGAAATGGGGCACGGTGGATGCTGGAACCACCGACGGAATGCTGAGCACACGTGGTGATGAGACCGCCCCCATGTTATTTTGGGGTATTTGCACTTGCAGCCCAGATGGCTGCGTAGTGGCTTGTGGGACGACAGGAACATGGGTTTGGGTGGTCATGGCGGTATTAAGATGGGCAGCTTCTCTGTTGAGAGTGAATAAGGGATTTATGTAGGTATGAGGACTAAGAGTGTGATATGAATGTTCAGACTGGGCTGCAAATTCATCATCCTCTTCCTCCCCATTCTGGGGCTCCAGCATAGCCCGCATAGCTTGGCTCTTAGCCATGACCAACTACATTATAATTTCATGGTAATGGTCTGTTAAAGGAATGATGTCATAGGCTGTTGGGGTAAAATCCTGACCCCCTCGGTGGATCATCTCAAAATTTTGTTTCGCCTCGATTTCGGCTTGGCTGAGAGCAAGCTTTACCTAGATCTTGACGCAAATAAAGTTATATTCCTCAGGCATCATGATGGTGAAAATAGGATCTTTTCCCTGCAGTCTCAATGACTAATGCGACGGTCCCTGAGGTCCTGCTACACTAAAAGCTGGTCTGGTGACGGCGATGGGGTTCACAGATGTGGCACCCGAGTCAATGGCAATCATGGCGGATGTGGTTGTGGATGCGGAATCCATTGATCTAGTAGGTTAATGGCAACAAATGACTAGATCTAACAGGCGATGAACAAAAAAGATTGCTATTAGGCTTTCTACCCTGTAGGATTCCAAAGGAATCATTACTGTGACCGATCTACACCGCACGATGTTTCGTAAACTTCCCTAGAGGTATTACGTTCACGCTTTTGGTGATGCAGGTGTAGATCGCTAACAGGGCTACCCGTAAAAATACGAATCGGAGCCTAGGCCCTCCTTCTAACGCCAGAAAACTGTAACGACGAAAAATGTTGGTAGCTGGAATACCAAACAAAATCCGTGTACACAGTCTTAACCACGGATCCGTGCGAGGGCTGTGCTGGAGAAAACGAATCCGTAGTGCCCTGAACAGTCTTGTCGATCAGACAGGAACTTACTAAATCAGTAAATTGACTAAGATTATAAGTGCTTCATGGAACGATTTGATTTGATAAACCACGAAAGGAGAGGAAAACGATGTAGATAAATCGCAACAATGACAATGTTAACGCGATAAAAGAGAATTGGATTCAAGAGAAATGCGTGATTTCAAGATCTGTACTTTGACCCAAAAAATTGAGTATTTTGTACACAAAGTTACAATGAGAATATTTCGATTATCTTGTGCGAAACATACACAAAATAATAAGAAAAACTGTTCAATAAGGAGTGCAGAATGGAGCTTAGTCTACCTCGTGAGCCAAAGACGGAGCGCAAGGAAGGTCAAGCTCAGATGCCTATCAACCAACTATATCTGATCAATAGATCTTGCCAACCTTTCCAGATGATCTCTCGATCTCTGCTATCTTCTTCGCTTTGGGTAGTCTCTGCTCGAAACTACCAAGTGTCACCGATGGGAGAACTATATTTTCGCCAAAAGGTATGATCGCTCCTGCTGCCAATGCTCGAAGAATGTCTCTCGCTTCTGCTCAAAGATGATAACTGTCAAAAGTTGAAGATGCTAACTGCTGCTCTGAAAAAGTTTTTTAAAAGTCCCTATTTTCTTTGTCAACTAGGGTATTTATAAGTTTGACAACATACAGAAAAGGCATGGCCTTGATGACATGTGTCCCTAACTTTCCGGATACCGCTAACTTGACGAATTGGCTATGTCGCATCAGATTGCAACATGCGTTGTCTGCACTTTTGCCGAAGCAGCTTCATGATTACGCACAATACGCTCATCAATGTATTACGCGTATGGATAGCAAATGCGTAACTGCTTTAGTCGGCTTTATGCTGTGTTACATTTGTATACGCTATGTTGCGTGGCGGAGCGTAACAAGGCATGGAAATAATGAGTCAAGCTGTTTTACGCTCATTTACGCAGCAAAGCGTAGTGAAGCGTAAAAAATGATCAACTCGACGATAAATTACGCTGATGTACGCTGCGTAGCGTAACTAGCGTAAAGTGTCAATCTGCAAAAAGAAAGGAGCCGATCTATCACACTTTCGTTGGACTTTCCCTTTGACCTTTTTGAAGCTCATTACGCTGCCTTGTGTAGCAGAGCGTAAATCTAACCCCGGACAAAAGACTTAACAGGATATGCGAGAAGTTGCACATTACGCTGCTCGGGTCTTAAGGTTCACCAAATTTGCTAAAGTAAGTCGCCTTCTGATGTCAGATTATATTAAGTCGTCTTACGCTAAGCATCATTACGCAATGTTGCGTAATGTAGCATAAAGACGGAGAACATAGTAAAATTTGGGATCTGTAAGGAACTTAGAGACTTGATGCTAGGTGCCGTTTCGCCTTGCTTAGCCTCATTCTGCCTTCTGGAATTTTGCTGTGAACTTTCGCCCAAATCATGAATCTTCGCCTTAGGCCGATTCACGATTTCTACGATGTTTCAATTTCTTGCAATCAATCATTTCTTATTTCATCCCCATCCATGACATCCATTTTATTGGCATTGCTGTTGATATTTTTCATCTTTCTTGTTTCTCATATTTTTCCATCTTATAGCTGCCAGAGGTTTTCTCTTAGTTGTGGGGTTCCTGGCACAAATTTTTCAATTTTTTCTATTTACTAATTAACTAACCGCTACACCTTGGGTAGTTGCCAATGATAAATCTTCGAACCAATTTCTACCATAACCACAACTCAGCCAATGCACTTCATATTGAGGCAAGGTATCAATTGCATTGTGGATTATCTATCCTTGCTCATTTGTGATTGTGTTGTGTGTGCAGATGGCGATCATACAAACAATGCACTAGACTTGGAGAAAGCACTTAAGATGGACCAGAATTGGAGCATTTACAAAAGGAGCAAGTTTGGTGGCATGGCTATGGATAAACAATGGAAGGCGCAATCTCAGCATTGGCAGCAACACACTTCATTTTCTTTCTCTTTCTTTCTCTACAAGCAACCAAATAAAGGCTTGGATGTCATTTATGTATGAGTGTTCACCACAATGGTCATGAACACTAATGTTGTAATATGCTTATTGATCCCTTCACTAGGCATGTTGAGTCTATCATCCCATTCCACTATCAGTTGTCAATTAGTTAATAATCCCAAACCTTCCTAATATTTTGTAAGGAACTCGAGGACAAGTTTTCATTCAATCATGGGGGTATGATGAGAGCGGTTACTCTAGCAGTTTATTCTAATTATTAGAGCAATTACTCTAGCAGTTTATGCTAATTATTATAGTAGTTATTCTAGTAATTTATTTTAATTATTAGAGTAATTACTCTAGCAGTTTATTCTAATTATTAGAGTAGTTACTCTAGTAGTTTATTCTAATTATTAGAGTGGTTACTCTAATTATTAGAGTAGTTGCTCCCAAGCCTATAAATACAGTGCCCAGGCACAATTGAAAAATAAGTCTTTTAGCAATCCAATAGCGAAACTCTTGTAGTCTATTTGAAAGTTAATGCATTTTCCAAGTGCCCGTAGTAAGAGTTCTAAGTGTGGATAGATCTTTATTCGAGCATTGTGTACTTGAGCACACCTTGTGTACGACAATAAAGACTACCTCTTTGATTCATCCTTGTAACACTTGAGATTTGTTTTCTTATCCATTTCTTTGATTTTATTTTCTTATGCATTTATTTTATTTTATGCACTTTACATTTCTATTATTAGCACAGTAATTCATTTTGATCAATTAAGCAAATCATTAAATTACACAAGCACGACCACTTCGAGCATGTGTGTAATGCTTGGTAACCCCGTAACGATTAGCATTTGGTAATCCTAGCAGTGTTGCACTGGTTCAGGATGTGTATAGAAAGTGGGAACGGATGTTGGTATTAGGATTAGTTAGAACTTAGTTAATGAGTAGTTAAGTTAAATTAGCCACCTAGTTATCTCTCTCCTTCCCTACTAGCGTAGGACATAAAAACATACAAGCTATAAAAATCATATGCCTCAAGCTTACTTAACCATAAAATCGTGACATACAGGTAAGCTTGAGAAGATAACGATCAACCAACTCGTCCTTGTTCCACAAGGGTGCATAAGCACTTAGTCCTTGGAATTCAACCAGATCATGTGTGAAACGCTCGTATTCATATGGTTGAGCATAGGGGTAGCTTGCCGCTCATCAAAATCTGATATGGAGGAAGAGGTAAGAGGAGGGTTATCAACCGCAAGTGTAGGTGCAGGCTTCAGTGGACTATGGGGTCAAAAGAAAGGTCTTTTCTTTGATCAGGCATTCAACCCCTCTAATTGATGATTGGATTGCAAATTAATTACCATCGTAGCATTGTGTTATTGTAGTTGAGCAAGCAATTCACCCTGCACAGGAGGAGTAGGTGGTAGCTATGCAAATGGAGGAGGAGTATCTGTAGGGATAGGAGGAGCATAAGGATAGGAGGTGGCATTCCTTCTTTCATGTGGAGACATGAGTTGCTGAACATGGTAACCATATGGATCAAGCTATTGGTAAGGGTACTGTTGCCTTGGTGGTGCAAACACCCATAATTGTGGTTGCTACCGTTGTTGGTATTGTTCATACGGTTGTAGTGGAGCTCCACTTGGATAATACAGTGGTTGTTGGGGAAACTACCTAATATTTCCTTGAGAATAAGGCAACCTTTTAGATGTTTGCCTTTGTGTAAGTCATGGATGCAAGGCATACACCCTAGACTCTTGAAGACGTGACACAACGAGGTAGCATCCCTTAGGATGTTCATGTTGACAGATGTCACATCCATGATCATAATCCAATTCATTGTCCACAACCTCTTCTATTGTATCAATTTTACCCTTACCTTTGTAATATGCATGTTCAACTTCCTTGTACCTCCTGCTCTCATGATCACTAACTTGTTCTTTGGACTCTTCAGCAATTTTAAGGAAAGCTTAAAATCTACTATCCATGGAGTCCCTTAACTAATCAACCTTGGTCGTAAGTTCATATGGGAATTATTGAAGTGGCGAGGCTTTCTTATGCATTCCCTCATCAAATATGCATTTTTCCTCACTATCGCAAAATCGAACCTCCCTCTTGTAGAAGGAAGGATCATAGTTATACTCCTCTATACTTTATCTTTTTCTTAGTTCATCCTCCCCTTTGATGACTTGCTTTATTAACCTTTGTACCTTATGGTAGTTAGTTCTAACAATTTCCCTTGGGCATAGACACCAAGGGTTTTCCTCATTTCACTATAAAGCCTATCCACAATGTGGTGAAGTTGAGCCAATTAAGAATAACCATGTCTAGGTCATTTGTGCATCAAGGTATAGTATTAGCCAATGGTGGCATCAAAGGGTTCATGTGTTTCTTGTTTCCACCCTTGAATTTGCTTCCTTAAGTTGGACACTCTAGAGTACGTTTGATACTTATCATTGAACATCTCAACCATGGTACTCCATCATTTGATAAATTTCAGTTCTAAGGACTGGTACTAGTTCCTTCTTTGATGAGTGTCCTTGAAAACAACTTTAATTTTTACCACTCATTCTCTATGTTTTGCAAGGCACATGCATCTTGAAAAGCTTAAAGTTGATCCTACAAATTAGAGTTATATCCTCCTTCAAATTGAGGAATATTATTCATATCTAATCATTTTATCTGACTATCTTTCACATGTGTTGTTGGGATTCTGACTACCTTTGTGATGTTAAGCATACTTCAAGTAGCAAATAGAGGCTCATTGAGGCCTTGATCATGGTGCCTACGATGCCCTCTACTACCCCTTTGTTCATGGCGATGTGCCTCTCTTGAATGTTTGTGCCCTTGATCTTGTCTATTCTAATGGTCCCTTTGGTTATTTTGGTATCGTCAGTCATTGTGCTTATTTCGATCACCTCCATCATGATCTCACCTTCTGCAGTTACAGTTGAAGCCAGAAGAAGAAGATGACGATGAAGGGGAAAAGGAAGGAGAATCAGCACCATCATGATGCCTACTACTATCTCTTCAACAATCACAACCATGATCATGATCATGCTTTTTGTTAGCATCCCTGTCTTGACTTACACCTTTGGATCCTTCTTTGTCATTGGATCCCTTGTTACTAGAATCAGGATTGTGAACTATGGAGTGCAGATTCTGGTTTTAACCTCCATTGCTGAAGTCAAAGAGAGGAGCGTCATTGTATGGAAAATCCCCTAGAAGGTTTTTTTAGTAGCTTCTTGATATGATAGGAATGGAGGATTATTAAGCCCTTTTCCCTTTGAGAACTCATAGTGCTATTCTAGCTACCAATCCCATAGGCATTGTGCTTCAATGGGATGATAATCCCTAGCATCGACATCTTTTACATTATACTTCCCATGGTAGTTTTGAAGACCACATTGTGCAAACATTTGATAGAGCATTGCAGGAGCAGCATGATTAGGAGGCAACATAATGTTGCCTTCCATGTCATGCCACTACAACTATTCATCCTAGTGTAGGATGAAGGTGAAGTTTGGCACATACTCATCAAGATGGGTATATATAATTCAGTACTATTGAGGCTTTGTCTAATGAATGTCATTAGCCTTGGGTGAAGAAGCGCTCCTATGAGAAGAAGACATTTTCAGTTAGCAAATAAAAATCACAGTGTGCTCTAAGAATTTGTTGTAGTAATTGTGAAATAAGATATGACTCTCAGGTTCATTCCAACAATTTAAATACTTTCACTACATCCTAAATAGCGCACAAAATAATGAAAAGGTCCCAGGCAACGATGCCAATGATGAGTGGTAAAGTACCCCTATGCCCAACCATAAAAATCACTAAGGCATTACACATGATTTAGTCAAATTTCATGGACCTATAGTTATCTTGTACAGTAGTTTCTCTAGGAAGTGAAAAGATGTTGAAAACATTTGTTGTCTTCCCAACTACACTTGTAAGGCTCAAGGGTATGGTTTAAGTGTAATTGAGGTATATGATTTTTTGTCATTTTATATTTTATGGATGTAATCAACTACAACAAAAATAAGGGTAGAGTAGATTGAAAACTAATGTCTATTACCTAGCTAGCCTAACACAAATAACCGTCCCACTTTCTTGGACACATATAGTACTACTGGGCTACCAAACATTAAGCGTTGCTAGGTTACCAAGTACTATATGAATGCTTGAAGTGGTCATGCTCATGTTCATTAACTATTGGAAATAAATTGCTTAATCAAATGCATTAAAGTATAGAACAAGAAAGTAAAATGCATTAAAGAAAATATTAAGCTATTCTCAATGTTGCAAGGATTGTCAAAAGAGTTCATTTTATTCTTGTCACACTGCTACGCTTAGGTACATTAGTACTCGAACAAAGAACTATACACACTTTAGAATCCTTCTATGGGCACTTAGAATATATTCTAACTTTGAGGAAAATAAATGGCAAGAGCTTCACTACTCTAACTAAATACTAAAACTAAAACTATAAAACTAACTAAAAACTAGAGCCCAAGTGTGGTATTTATAAACTTGGGGAATATACCTTGATGTCGAGGCCAACAATAAATGTGTTTCATCAAAGAGTATAACTAAAATCTATCAATTAGAAAATTAGATGTACAAATGTGCAACAAGTAGGAACAAAAAAAATCTACCCATCCAAAAAACTAGCTACGATATAGCAACAAAGATAGAGAAGATGTGGAGCTTGATGGATGAGAAGTTCACTACAACCTTGAAGATCATAGAAGAAAGAACTAAACAAGCACTTAATAAAGGCAAAGATAATAAGAAGAAAAGAGACTATGAATGAGAGAGTTATAAGTAAAAAGAAAAAGTTTCTTTAGTTGAGAAGTGTATTGATTCTAGTTCATAAGACAAGGAAGGATGTAAGATGTGCTAGTATGAACATCCTAAGGGATGTTGTCCTATTATGGTCCACTTTCAAGAGTCTAGGGCATATGCACTCAACCCAAGATTTGTTAAGAAGTAGATGCCAAGATGATTATCTTACCCTCAAGGTAATCTTAGAAAACCCTTCATGCCAACTTATTATCCAAGCAGAGCTTATCCTCAACTATAGGAGTAATACCAGCAACAAAGGCAACAACCCCAAGCATGAGGGATTCCACCGCCAAGAAAAGAATATCCATATAGGCAACCAAAACCTTATGGATATTATGTACAACATCCAATCTCTCTAGGAAATGCTTTAGTTCATACTTCTTCACAATATTATCCACCTAAGTATTATAGACCTACCACTCCAAGGATGGATTCCAATCTATACATACATCAACCAATAGCTGGTCCATCAAGTCAACCTTCCAATCCTTTACCGCCATTGCCACCACCAATAATGTAAGGGAAGCTATCATTACAACCACATCAGAAGGATACACCAAAAGCAATAAAAATGCAAGAAGAGGTACTCATGAATGAACCTTAATCTAGGAAATTTCCATTCTTCTGAACAAGTCCAAAAAGGGTCCAAAGAATGGGAACTCCATTTACTTTAATCCCATCTACACAGACTCCTTCAAGGAACACTAAGCTTCCATTTTCTACTAATTCAAACTTAACCACTATCATACTTATCAAAAATTTCATACACTAGATAAAGGTAGGAGCACTGCCCCAAAAAAGAATAGATCAAGGAAGCTCCTTAATATATCTCCAAATAGTAGGTCATAAACCATGCAAGGTTCTATGTAATTTTTGGTTAGGAGGGAACTTGATTTCACAAGACATGTACAAGGCTTGGAATCTTCTTCCACTGAAGAAAAGTAACATCTGATTAGAGCTTGCAAACTAGTCAATCATGGCCCCACTAGGATAGGTAGATGATGTCATTACTATCTTTAGTGGCTCATCCTATCATGTTGGTTTCTTAGTCATTCATGTAGGGAAAAACAAGGCACAGTTCCCTATCATCATGGGAAGAGCTTGACTTAATACAGTGGATGTTAAGTTGGGCATCAGAGATTTGTCCTCGAAGATTTTCAAGGAGGATGAAGTTGGAAACATTCAATGACATAGAGTTCCATGTACCAAATACAATGATAATGAATGCAACTGTGTGCTAAAAATATAAGTAGTTAAACAATAAAGAAACATAGCATGCAAGAGATGTGTAGAAGAAATGTGTATGTAGAGATGCTTGTATGTGGTAGCCACCAAACAAGAGGGCACTCAATGGCTAGTTACCAATGAAGAAATATAATTCAAAATGTACATGGAACCAAAAAATCAAATTATAAGCACCTACATGAAGGAAAGAAATAAGTTGGAATAGTTAAGAAGAAAACACCCCTATACACATTCATGCCAAGAAGAAGATATTGAATGGAAACAACTTAAGATCCTAGATAAGTTTGAACTAGAACCATTGGAGTTAAAAGCCCTACTAGCAATACTAGAATATGCTTTTCTAAATAATAAGAAACCAATAATCATCAACACCATCCTAAATAAAGATAAAAAAAAGAGATTATTGGAAGTGGTTAATAAATGACCAACAACATTTGCATGGTCTTATGATGAAATAACATGCATTGATCCATGAATTTGTTAACCTCAAATATAGATAGATCTAATTGTTAATCCATGCCACCAAACATAGAGAAAGTTTAATCCTAAGCATAAGAAAGTAGTATAACAAGAATTGGAAAATTAGTGAAAGCAAGATTCATCTACCCCATTGCAAATAGTGAATGAGTCAGCCCTTTCATCATTGTTTCTGATGAGTGGCGAGGTACCGCTACACTCAACCATACGAATACGAGCGTCTCACACACGATCCAGTCGAACTCGAAGGACTAAGTGCTTATGCACCCTAATGGAACACTTAAGGTTAATCAATCGTTGTCTTCCCAGACTTACTTGTATTTTCATGGTTGTATGGTTAAGTAAGCCTGAGGTGTATGATTTTTATATCTTTTATCTTTTTAACGCCTATGCTAGTAGGGAAGGGTGAAGAGACTAAGTGACTAGCTATCTGCGAACTTAGTTCTAATCGTCCTAGCACCAATATCTGTTCCCATTTTCCATACACACCCTGAACAAGTGCAACGCTACTAGGATTACCAAACGCTACTCGTTACTGGGTTACCAAGTGTTACACACGTGCTTGAAGTAGTCGTACTGAATGCACTTAACTAGGAGAGTAAAGGGTTGAGAGAGATTAATTGTCTAAGAAAGCATTTAAACATTTAACAATAATTAAATCATATTTAGCTTAGTCCGCATGTTGCAAGGTTTATCAAAAAGTTTGTCTTTATTGTCGTACACAAATGTGTGCTCAGGTATAATTTGCTCGAATAAAGATCCGTTCACTTTAAGACTCCTACTGCAGGCACATGGAAATTATTCTAACTCTGGAATCATAAAATTGTTATAGTTTGGCTAAGGGTCTAGATCTAGATGGAGAAACAAGGAAAAGCTGCCTCTTATTTATAGAACTGGTGATGGGCTGCAATATCAATACGTGATATCGTAGGGGCCGACGCAATATTGCATATGCAATATCGTAGCTGATGCAATATCGCAACTCATCATACCTTCATGACTGAATGAAAACTCATCCTCGAGTTCCTTACAAAATATTGGGAAGGTATGGGATTATTGACTTGAATGATACTAATGGTAGATGGGGTGACATGTGAATGGATCATCATTACAAAACATGAAAAAATTAGTGTTCATGATAACAAGAGTAAACACTATACACATTTGACATCTAGCCTTATTTGGTAGCTGAGAAAGAAGAGAGAAGAGAGAGAGAAAAGAAGAAGTCTGCTATTGCCAATGCCAAGATTGCGCCTTTCCTTGTCCATCCATAAGTGCGCCATCAATCTTATTCCTTGTCTGACTGTTCTAGCACCAATCCATTCCAAGTGTTTCCTCTAGATCCAATCCATTGTTGTATAATTTCCATCTGCACACATAACAAAGTCTAATATTAGCAAGGGTAAATGAATCACAATGCAGTTAATACCTTGCCTCAATGTAAGGTCCATTGGCTATGTTGTGATATGGCTGATGCAGATCTAGAGATATAATATTGGTGACTACCCAAGGTATAGGGATTACGAGAAAATCAAAAAAATTGGACCAGGACCCCCATGGCTAAGAGCAAACTGTCGATAGCAAGAGAATGGAAAAAGGTAAGGAAAAAGAAAGATGGAGAAAAATAAACAATGGCAATGCCAATAAAATGGATGTCAAAGATGGAAATAAACAGAATAATGTTGATTGCAAAAATGTTTAAGGGAAAGAAATTAACGGATGCATCAAATAGGAATGCCAATGGTTCCTCCCCAAAGCAAGCTCATGCCCTTAATGCCTTGACAATCCCACATTCAAATAGTCTATAGGCTCTAGGAATGTCATCTAGAGACAAGAGTTAAAGTCTTAACCACAAGATTTTACCAAAAAGAAAATAATGCATCAACCAAAATATGGACTATTGATACAACTAGCAATGAGGTAATAAATGGAGAAAGAAGGATGGAAAGAAAAGAATGGAATGGAATCTCAAGAACAAGGTGGTGTACAACCCCTTGTGTATTGATGGTTAATGTGACTTAGTAAATCCCATTCTAAATCCAGCCTCAAACAAACCACATCCAATGACTTCACATTAATACATTCGTCCAATCCATCCACTTGAAGTAACAAGAATGCCTCCGTCAAAGAGCCACCACCATTTCGACGAAACAAAAGAGGAGAAAGTAGGAAGTGAGAAGGGCCTTAGTTAGAGGGAACATGTTTATTTAGTTCCATAACCAGTGCTTGTAGCTCAGATGATTATTTCATCTAAGGGGTGTGCTTTGAATTCTCAGTATTTTTTTATTTTTATTTTTTGTGAGAACCACACCATGCAAAGACTTATTATTTTTATTAGCTCAACTTCCCAATAATGGAGCAACGTTGGAATGGTAA
>MNCI01026431.1:31054-107092 GCA_015680685.1 Gnetum montanum | reverse complement strand
CAACTTCTCCCAATTGATGTTTTCAGGTTAAGGGTTGGAAGTTGGCGATGCTCTTGCTCCAATGTATCTATGCTTTCAACGTGGCTACAAGTTGGTCCCCCAGTTAGTTCCATGCATATTGATGAGTTGCTCTCTTGATTAGCTGTCAACCACTAGGTGTTTTCTTGTTGTGTGGTTGCTACATACAGGCACCTTTGTATGTTAACCTCTGGTGCACACCGGTTGCATGCAGGCAATGCTAAACATTCCTATATGCAATCACACCATGTATCACTGTATGTGATGCATGGAACTTTCTTCTTCATGATCTTCCCACAAGTGTTTTCCTTAGATATTTCCATGGAAAGATCACGGATTCCTAGGCATGCATTCACGGTACTTAGCCATGCCCTTTCCATTATTATTGGGAAGTCCCCTCTGTCATTGTTGACCTATATCACTAGGAAATCAACTGGGTATGACCACCCACACACAGTGGTAACAATGTCCTCCACCAGTCCCAAGGGAATAGTGATGGACTGGTCAGCCAGCTCTAAGCAAATATTGCTCTTCTTTAGTAGAGGCAGGTTCTAGGCTTTATACATTTTTTGCATTATCAAGTTAACTTTGAAACCTGAGTCCAGAAGAGCTTTACAAGGTTCATTCCTAGCGACTTGGAGATAAATTAAAGGACTTCCATGATTAGAGAATTTCCTAGGAAGGTGGCCCTCCTTGATCCAGTCAGTGATGGTATGTGTTAACATAACTGTATGCGTTGAGCTCTATTTTTGGTTTGAAGGGAGCTTCGAAGCCTTATTTGATGGAAGAACATTCGAAGGCTTAACCGCTTATGGTTGTGAGAGCTTGTTTGGACTGTTGATTCTAAAGAAAGGTCTTCTCTTTGTGCAGTTGTCAGAACCAGTAGCGGGTTGAAGGTTTACAGCTCTTGTGGCATTGCGTTGCTGTGGTTGAGTAGGGAGTTCCCCCTACATTGCTGGAGCGGGTGGTAATGGAGCTATCATTGTAAGAGTCACAGATGGGTTCGAAGGATGGTATGCGTGTGATGTGTCTCTCCTAGGAGAAGGAGTCCTATACTACTCCCAAGCTTGGTAGTGATGTTGTGGTGTCAAATGACCAACAGAGTCACTTGGAGAGATTGCCTGTTGCACGTAATAGCCATATGGATCCGGTTGCCAATAAGGGTATTGTTGCCTTGGCAGTGGCATCCCCCATGACTGTGGGTATTTCCACTACTGATGTTGCTCAATAGGTTGTGATGGAGTTTCACTTGGATAATATGTTAGTGGTTGGTAAAACTGCCTTGGGTTACCTTGGAGATAAGGTAACCATCAGGGTACTTGCCATTTGTTAAGTCATAGGTTAAGTGCATACACCCCAAACTCTTGCAAATGTGAGATTATTGGACAACATCCCTTAGGATGGTCATACTGGCATATCTCACATCCATTGTCATTGTCTGTATTAGAATCCACAACCTCTTTGGTGATAGTTATTTTACCCTTACCTTTGTTACGTGCATGGTCCAAATCCCTCTTCTTCTTTTTATCATAGTCACTACTTCGCTCCTTAGACTCCTTTGAGAACAGTTTCAAATCTACTATCTAAGGAGTTCCACATTTGGTCTACCTTGGCCAACACTTTTGTTATAAATTTTTGGAGTGGCAAGGTTTTCCTATTCACCAACTCTTCAAGTGGTAACTCATCCTCCTCCTCACAGAATATCACTTCCCTTTTTTAGAGGAAAGGATCGTGGTTGTACTCTTTTGCGCTTTCTCTCTTACATAGATCTCCTTCTTCCTTAGCTACTTGCTCCAACAATCTATGGATCTGATGGGACCTAAGCTCTGATAATCTCCCTTGGGCATATGTTCCAAGGGTTCTCCTAGTTTCATGCCTAAGTCCATCTACAAGATGACGTAGTTGATCCTATTACAAATAACCATGGCCTGGGCAACAATGTAGCAGTGCATAGTATTAGCCCATGGCAGCATCCAAGGGTTCATGAGTTCCTTGCTTCCATCCTTGGATTTGCTTTTGTAGGTTGAACACTCAGGAGTACGTTTGATACTTATCGTTAAATAGTTCTAGCATCGTACTCCACCTTCGAATGGATTTCAGTTCTAAGGACTGGTACCAGCTTTCTGCTTCTTTCATCAGTGTCCTTGGAAAAAACTTTAATTTTTGCCATTTTTTCTCAATATTCTACAAGGCACAAGCATTGTGAAATGATTGTAGATGGTTTTGAGGATCAGCGTTGTATCCTCCCTCAAATCATGGGATGTTATTCATGTCTAATCTCTTAATCCTGCTANACAAAAGCACAATGTCAATGGGACTTGCAACAGGAGAGTTACCACACATCGTTGAAGGGCAAAGGAGCCCATAATGCTTCTCCCGTCATAAGAAAAATTGAGGGTGGTGAACCTATTTCAATATGTTCTCCACAAAACGATGTTCCCCCTCCTAACAATGGTGAGGAGGTGGTGTATCAAAACCTTNCGTGGGGATCAAAACCAGGGTTGTGAATCGTGGAGCAAAGGTTTTGATACACCACCTCCTCACCATTGTTAGGAGGGGGAACATCGTTTTGTGGAGAACATATTGAAATAGGTTCACCACCCTCAATTTTTCTTATGACGGGAGAAGCATTATGGGCTCCTTTGCCCTTCAACGATGTGTGGTAACTCTCCTGTTGCAAGTCCCATTGACATTGTGCTTTTGTGGGATGGTAGTCCCTTACATGGTAATCACATGCAACATACTCTGTGTATAATTGTGACATGCCTATTCATGCAAGGGCATGAAGGAGCATGTTGGGGGCTGCTCTGTCTAGAGGCAATACTATGTTACCCTCCAAGTCTCTCTAATGCAGTTGTTCATCTTGATGGAAGATAAAGGTAAAGTCAAGTATATATTCATCGTGATGAATATATACCACACTAAATTGTTGGGGAACAAGTGGATTTTGGTTATGTGTGTTGTACTGCCAACTGTCTCTAGTGTTGATCCTAGGCGGTGAAGTGCTTTTGTTCGAAGAAGAAGACATTTTAGTCTTATTTAGTGTGCTATTTACCATTATGTTATTTTTCATTTGATCAACCCTAAGGGTTTGTTTAAGCTTCCCAACAATATGGATGATTTCCTATGTTCTACATAGTGCACAAACAACTATGTCCCTGACAACGGCACCAATGATGAGTGGCGAGGTACCCCTACACTCAACTATACGAATACAAGCATCTCACACGTGATCTAGTCAAACTCGAAGGACTAAGTGCTTACGCACCCTAATGGAACACTTAAGGTTAATCAATCATTGTCTTCCCAAACTTACTTGTATTGTCATGGTTGTATGGTTAAGTAAGCCTGAGGTGTATGATTTTTATATCTTTTATCTTTTTAACGCTTATGCTAGTAGGGAAGGGTGAAGAGACTAAGTGACTAGCTATCCGCTAACTTAGTTCTAATCGTCCTAGCACCAATATCCGTTCCCATTTTCCGTACACACCCTGAACAAGTGCAACGCTACTAGGATTACCAAACGCTACTCGTTACTGGGTTACCAAGTGTTACACACGTGCTTGAAGCGGTCGTACTAAATGCACTTAACTAGGAGAGTAAAGGGTTGATAGAGATTAATTTTCTAAGAAAGAATTTAGACATTTAACAATAATTAAATCCTATTTAGCTTAGTCCACATGCTGCAAGGTTTATCAGAAAGTTCATCTTTATTTCCATACACAAATGTGTGCTCAGGTACAATTTGCTCGAATAAAGATCTGTTCACTTTGAGACTCCTACTGCAAGCACATGGAAATTATTCTAGCTCTAGGATGGTAAAACTACTATAGTTTGGCTAAGGGTCTAGATCTAGATGGAGAAACAAGCGAAAGCCACCTCTTAATTATAGAACTAGCAATGGGCTGCGATATCGCATACGCGATATCGCAGGGGCCGATGTGATATCGTGGCTGATGCGATATGGTGGCTCATTAATTTCAAAGATAGGTGGCAAGTGAAGAGTATGTATTGATTTCCATTTATTGAACTCTGCAATGTTAAAGGACCATTTTCCTTTACCATTTTTTGACCAAGCCTTGGATACCATAGTAGGACATCAATACTATAACTTTCTTGATAGATACAATGGGTCTAACCAGATCTGCATTGCACCAAAGGATCATGAAAAGACTACATTCACCAATATGTGGGGAACATTTGCTTACAAGAAAATGCCTTTTGGTCTATGCAATGCACCTGTTACATTTCAAAGATTAGTACTAAGCATCTTCCAAAAACAAATAGGTAATAGCATAGAGGTATTTATGGATAATTTCTCAACTTATAGGCTAGAATTTAAATAATCATTAGACCATTTAGAGCAAGTATTAAAAAGATGCATGGAAACTAATTTAAAGCTTAATTGGCAAAAAATCCATCTAATGGTCCAAGATGGGATCATTTTAGAAAACAAAGTATCACAAAAGGAGATTGAGGTTGATCTAGAGAAGATCAAAGTTATTTAGAACATCACCCAAAGGCCACAAACATCAAAGCTATTAGATCATTTCTAGGCCACACAGGATATTATAGAAGGCTTATAGAAATTTTTTGAAAAATAGTGAAACCATTGGTAGAGTTAATAAAGAAGGATGCATCATTCAATGGATAGAACCATGTGAGAAGGTATTTGAGACTCTAAAATAGAAGTTAAATAAAACACCAATCCCCTAAGCTTCGAATTGGTCTAAGCCCTTTCACATAATGATAGATGCTTCAAATTATGCACTGGGTGCAATGCTAACACAACTAGATGATTCAAAAAGGCCATATTACATACATTGCGCTAGCATAAGCATCACTAGAGCACAACTTACTTACACCACCATAGAAAAGGAGCTTATGGCAGTGCCATACATGCTAGAAAAATTCAAACATTATGTGCTCATGTACCCCATTTATGTCCTTACAAATCATAGTGGAATAAGATTCCTAATGAATAAACCAACGATGAGTCTAGGGTGATTAGATGGCTTGTCATATTACAAGAATTAAACATCACCATGATTGATAAGAAAGGCATGGAAAATGTAGTAGCAAATTACTTGTCAAGGTTAAGATGGAAACCACAGGACCAAGAAGAGCCATTATCAAATCATTCTCCTAATGAAAACATGTTCACAAGGATAACAATGGTTATTAACTCAACAAAGAAGCCATGGACTATTGATTACATGACCTACTTAACCACATACTAACTTCTTGTTGAGTGAAGTAAAAAACAAAGAGAATAGTTTCTTCATAAAGTAAAAAGATATATGGAGATAAATGGAAATCTTTACAAGATCTGTGCTAATAAATTTTTATAATGGTGTGTTCTAGAATATAATCAATAGAGAGTCCTACAAGGTGCACACAAAGGACCATGTGGTGGTCACTACGCTGGGTGTAGAACAACACTTAAGTAATGATGGTAGGCTACTTCTAACCTACCATATTTTAAGATGCACATAATTTCACCCAATCTTATGAGAGATGTCAACAAGATCAAAGAATAATAACTAGGAATAAAGGGCCATAGTAATGGATTCAACCATTAGAACCATTTGTTATATGGGAAATTGATTTCATGGGACCCATTGTACCAATGTCAAACAAAAAATATTATATGATAGTGACTATTGATTATTGTACAAAGTGGGTAGAAGTAGCCGTGGCTAAGGATTGTATAAGAAATATAGCTACTAAATGGTTCCAACAGCATGTGGTAAATAGATTCGAAGTACCAAGAATGCTCATCTCAAATAATGAAACTAATGAGCTAGGTAGAATTTGGTGCTGAATTACCTTAGTGATTATCTTTCATTATAGAGAAGTCACCTTTTTTGTGACTAACCCATGAGTTGTATCCATGGAGGAATGGTTCAAAAGTTAAAAATATCATTAAGAAAAATAACAATTAGAATTAAATCTAGTCAAATCCCAAACTTATGATTCTTACTCATGAGTAAAACATAAATCTTTACCCCAACTTCTAATCTTAAGTTCAAGAGTGAAAATTAATGTTTAAATCAAATTGCAATCATGAATACAAGTATAGATTATGATTATTACAAGGGAGACTTCACCTAATCTATGATTATGCCTTGTTGTTTCCACAATGCAACAACCTCAACAGCCCGCCATTGGACTCTAATGGTCTATAGGTGCCACAAGGGTCAACGAATCCTCATTTAACAATTATTCAAGGGAAATTAATTTCAACTTGATGTGGGTTCTCTTGGGTATTTATTTTGGGTATTCTCCCTTGGTATTAAATCGCCTGGGTTCCTACTAGGTGTCCCCTAGGTTCCACACACACCATCAGGTGTGGTTCTCTCCCTTTTATACTAGAGGAGCTTACATTATAAATAGGAAAATTAACAAACCAGACATATTGACCTTCATCAAGGAAATTGATAAGGATTGATACTATTGTATCAAATTATATCATGCTAGTGACACCCTTCAACCATAGATTCTGGTTGCACCTATATTAATGATTAATATCTCCATTTCCTTAGTGTTGTAGTTTCCTTATCTAATGTTATGAATATGTATCACAATTGCCATCTTTATCAATTCTTAATATCTATAGCAGCTTTGGTATGGATTGATATCTACATTCCTAGAATGTCTACATACTTCTGGTCTAATGGTATTGATTTAAATCGATATTAGCTATGTAGATTGATATGGTTTCCTTTAGAACATATCAATATTTGCAATGCCTATCTATATCTTATCGATATCTATCGATTCTGGTAGTATCCTACAATAAGAAAGACTTAATAAAGTAATTAGTACTTATTGATAGTTATCACAAAAATTGATGTTCTTTGATAAGGTAAAATAGTAAACAATAAAAATTTATGCCTTTAATGAGTTAAGAATTGAAACAATATGGGGTTCATCATAGCCCCCAACTAGCCTTTGGCAATGCCTGGCCAACTAAAGTGAAAAATATATCCATTGTTAACCTACATAACACACAACTAATAAAGTGGCTACAAAAACAATTGAAACTAATATTCAATATGCATCAACATCACATTCACTCTTATATTCATGTCAAAAGAAATCAAACTATATAATTAGATTATATATATATAGGCCACTACCTTACTATTACATCTTATTTTTTCTTTTTTTTCATATTTTAATGATATTAATTTTAATAGCGAAATCAATAAAGATCAATACAAATTGGATCGAATTTCATCACGAAATCAATAAAGATCGATATACATAGTATTCAGGTTTCTAATCTATGAGTTTTTATTGCGATTGCGCTGATAATACATGAAACACTCAGGAAAATTGAAGTCATATCGATCCTTATAGATTTAATCTATATGAATTGATATGTCTAAACAACATATCAACCTATCTCGAAGTTGCACTATTTAGATGTGAGATATTCAATCAAATTTGTTCTTACTCGATCCATATCAATTTAGTCAATATGAACCAATATCTCAATTATTTGACATCTCAAGTAAAATCAATAATTAAATTAATAACCTAAATTTTGTTTTATGTTATATCGATTCAAATTGCTACAGTTGATATATCTCAAATTCACTTTTAACAAGACATAGTACCCATGATGTCTCTTGATACTAACAATTTTAGAAAGTTTAAGTCTATACTATTAATATCTATAGGCATTAAGCACTTTATATCCTTTGATAAAATAATTTGTCCTAATTGCCTAACATTGCATAGCTCAATGCAAATCAATAATAGTGCAATAATTTTATTTACTTAATAATATACCAAATTTTATTCCTTTTTCACTTGTCGATAAATTCTTATTATTTGGGTAGGGATCTAGATATAACTTTGTTAGGAAGGCCTTTCCTTGGATTAATTAGGCTAAACATCACCTTGTAAGGTTTTCTTCATTTGGTGCCAGATTATCTTACAAACTCAAGGTCCTGATCTTTCCCAAGTTTTAAGGATCCAAGTTGCATTCCTTACATCAAACTCATTTCCTAACTTGCTCTTGGATCAAATTCCATGTTGGTTATACCAATCCAATTAAAGCTAATTATCCCTCCCCTCCCCACCTCTCCCCCCTTCCTAATTAAACTATGATATTTCCCATACATATCTTAATTAGTAAAAACAAATTAGAAAATAAGAAAGAACATGGTCAAAGGATATACCAAAAGCAAGAATTGTCCTAGGTTTTATAGATCTTGATTATGAATAGTAGAAAATATGTAGTAGGTTGAACAAATGTTAGCCACCATAGTAGGAATCTTGACCACTAGCTCCTATGGAAAGAAAGATGAGAAACACATGGAAGATCCATGCATAAAAAGTACCTCCAAACATAATAGATGACCATGAGAATGAAAAATGGCAAGATAAACAAAAATAATGAAAAAGAGGAATAGAAAAAGCTAAACAAAAACATAAAAAAGAAAAGCTAAAAAATAATAGTCCTTTAAGTATGAAGTAGCATAAGCTAAAGAACTAAATAAGCTAAGTAATTGGAATGATTAGAGCTAAGGATGTCCATTAAGATACTTACTTTAGATAAGTCAACCCTTTACTTCCCATGTTATATCCTAGCTCTAAGGTGGTGGCATCCTTGTTTTATTGGTGATCACTACTCCACTCTTAATCCCTCAACTCATAGAAAGGGGTTTTTGTGGGATGCTTAAGATTGTGAGTTTTGAGCATTGCCCCAACTATAAGGTTCTTATGGGAGCCAAATTCATTTTGTAAGGGTTACTCATATGGGTGTTGATCTTGCTTTATATTGTCAGATGTCTTTACCACCATAGAGGATAGTCCCAATATAACACACCCTTTTCACCTTATTAACTTATCCAAGTAGGTAATTAATAGAAACCATGCACTTATAAGCATCAGCCTAAACTTAGCTATTTTTCCCCCTTGACTTATGGAACTTTGTACTTAAGGAACATTATTTGGAAAACAATAGAGTTTATAAGGCTCACCCTTAGTTGCATTTTGGGTTTAAACCAATCTATCTAAAGGTTGGAAGAGTTTTCCATCTCCCTTACATTATAGACATGATGTGACCAAATTCTTTATAGTCCCAACTAACAATAGAATTTCCTATTGTCCAATACATTTTTCAAGGTGAAAGTTGTAGACTATTGGTTTTCCCTTAATTATTTTTACTTTATTTGACTAAAATCATTTGTTTCTCAAGGGTGTTCATGATTAATGGAATAGGAATAGAAATTTGGTTTGTAAACTAGGTTGTTCTTCTTCCTCTTAAGGTTCTTTCAAATCAATTCAAGTACATTTATAATAACTTGTGGTATTCCTAGGAGATTGAATATGTGTTTGATCTTTGTATTGCTTATTTAATTTCATTTCACACGCACATCCTTCCTTGACACATTCATGAGTAATTAATCCTAAAAATTTACAAATTGACTTAATTGTTCATGTAATTACTACCTTAATTGCAAATTTTTTTAATTGATTCTTGGGACCATGCTTTTTCCTTATTTTTAATTTTTTTATTTTAATTCTTACAAGAAAAATAATTAAGGAAGACCATTTCTACCACTACAAAACAAAAAAAATGAAATGAAATGAAAAAATTTATACATTTATCTAAGACTTAATTTAAATTTTAAAAAGAAATTTGAAAAAAATAAAAATAAAATATACTAAACCCTTGATGATGATTAACTCTACTTTCCTTGACAATGGTGCCAAATTGATGAGCTAGGAAAAATTCAATGCTAGATTACCTTAGTGATTATCTTTCATTGTAGAGACATCACCTCATCTATGACTGATCCATGAGTCATATCTGTGGAGGAATGGTTCAAAAGTTAAAAAGATCATCAAAAAAATAACAATTAGAATCAAATCCCACACTTAGGATTATCCCTGATAAGTAAAAACATAAATCTTCACCCTCACTTCTAATCTTTAGTTCAAGAGTGGAAATTTATGATTAAATCAAATTGAAATCATAAATACAAGCATAGATTATGAGGATTACAAGGGATACTTCACCTAATCTATGATTCTACCTTGCTATTTCCATAATGCAGAAACCTTAACAACCTAACAATGGACTCTAATGGTCTATAGTTGCAACAAGGCTCAATGAATCCTCACTTAGCAATTCTTACAGGGAAATTGATTTTACCTTAACATGGGTTCTCTTAGGTATTGATTCTAGGTGTTCCCCCTAAGTATAAAATCCCCTATGTTCCACATGGGTGCCCCCTGGTTTCCACACACTCCATGGGATGTGGTGCTCTCCCTTTTATACTAGAGGAGCTTACATTATAAATAGGAAAATTAACAAAATAGACATATCAACCTCCATTGAGGGAATTGATTAGAATTGATACTATTGTATCGAACTGTATCACACTAGTGATGTCCTTCAACCATATATTTTGGCCTCACCTACAATAATGATTAATATTTCCATTGCCTTGGTCATGTAGTTTGCTTATCTAATGTTATCAATATGTATCATAACTACTATCTTTATCAATTCTCAATATACATAGTAGCTTTGGTATGGATCGATATCTACATTCTTGGAAGGTCTAGGTAGTTCTAATCTAATGATATCGATTTAAATCAGTATTTGCTATGTAGATCAATATGGTTGCCTTTAGGACATATCGAAATTCGTGATGTCGATCTATATCTTATCGATCTCTGTCGATTCTACTGTTATCTTATGATAAGAAATACTTAATAAAGTAATTAGTACTTATCGATAGTTATGGCAAAAATCGATGATCTTCAATAAGGTAAAATAATAAATAATAAAAAGTTATGCCTTTAATGAGTTAAAAATTGAAATAGTGTGGGGTTCATCAAGAACACATTTCATATGTGCTACATTTAAGAAGCTCATGTAACAGCTTGGGGTAAGCCATAAATTGACCACACCATATCATCCCCAAGTAAATGATCAAGCTGAAGTAACTAACTGAGAAATTATAAGAATATTAACTAGAATGGTTAGTTGATTTAGTAAGTATTGGAGCACCAAGTTAAATGATGCTCTATGGGCCTATAGAACTACCTGGAAACTTCCCATCAGATATTCATCCTACGAGTTGCTCTATAGGCCTATAAACTCTAGTTGCTGCCAGCAAACTTGACCTAGACCTGAGCTTTGCCCAAAAGAAGAAACTTATGAATATTAACCTTTTAGAGGAGAATAGGCTTGTAGCCCTCATGTGCAATGAAGTCCATAAAAAGTACTCTAAGCATAGGCATGATGCCCAAATACACTAAGTATTGATCCAACTATGCAATAGGGTTTTATACTATAATTCTAGTCATGTCCCATAAAAGGCTAAGTTCCAAATCCTATGGGAAGGACCAAATATCATCTAGGAAACCTATCTATCTAGTGTCATTTACCATCCAGATAGCCCACATAAGATCATTCTAGTGAATATCCAATAGGTCAAGCCTTTTATGAACATCCCGATTCTATTATGAATTCTACATAGTCCATCCAATCGTCCTCTACCTATTTAATCTTCTAGTTAACTACTTCTAATAATAGTTGTGGGGGTGTCCCCAGTGACACGTATTTACCATACTGAATCTTTTACTTTCTTATTTCCTTTTCATAATTATTGATGTCTTTTTCCCATATTTTTATAATTTCCAATTTCTTAATGATTTCTTATTTTTTGACATTTCTAAATTCTTTTCACAATTTTTCATTCTTACTATCTTTGCAATTCTTGATATCTTTTAATATTTTTCTATACATTGCCATTATTTATCTTGTACATATTTTTTTTTTTTTTGATTTTTCAATAGAGAGCATGGAATAAAGCAAGATGTAGTCCCCATAAGGTGAAGATTACCCTATATTGTCAAATCGTAAAGGACCGATGACATATATTGTGAGACCATCCATCCACCCATTTTCAACATTAAGAAGTTCTTACCATGGCCATAATGATATTCTTTTCACAATAACACTAAGAATAGACTTGTGATCATTATGCTTAAATTAAAGAGTTAAGGACCAAGTGGGAATTACAAGGTGTAGCATCAAGGGGACTTGTAGATTCTCTAGGCCTACTACTATAAGTTTTACCGTGTTGTTAAGGATGTATTATTTTCTTGAGTTCTAATGAAAAATAGAAGTAAGAGTACAATAATTGCTACCTCACCATGTCACTAGAAAGACTTGTTACCCATGCTTAGAGGTAGACCTCTAGTAAAGTTGACACATTAAAAATAAAATAAAAAGCATAGAATAAAATTTCTAGGTATCCCACTAGAAAGACATGTTACCCATGCCTAAAGGTAGGTAGCTTCTTGGAAATAAAAAAAAAATAAGAGTGTTATTAATAAACTCCTTTCTTGAACTACATGACTAAGTGGTAATACTCCTTGTAATAGTGATAGTCTTATGGTTATTAGTCCTAGGGAGGATACAATGCGATGTCACTAGAAAGTGATTTGAACTTGATTTGAATCTTGGATAGAAAGGCTAATGATTACTTTAACCATACATCACACATAAGGATTCATTAGGCTTATGGTAAGACACCTCATGTCTCAATATTTGTAATCTCTTTTATTTTCCATTTCACCTTACTGGTATATTTAATCATAACTTTATGGTTTTGTATAATATAGTGTTATTTTTCTAATCTAGTGATATTAACGTGTGTTTTGCTAGACAAGTATGTCTTACATTCAACTCCTTGAGTGCCTACTAACACTTTTAAGCATGGTTATACAAGGGTACTAAGGGCTGAAGCTTGCTTTGGGGAGGACCCATTTGTATAACTATTGTATCTCATACTTAACTAGAAATTCACATCATCTTGTGCCTTCCAAACATGCTAATAATTAAAACACACTTTCCACATAGTCTTATAACTTGTCCATATTCTAAATATCTTCAATCCATCTCACATGTACATTACATGTGCATTTGAGAATTTGAGCAAAAATTTCCTAATGCTCAAAGAATATTATAAAGGTTAAGTATAAGAGAATAACAAGAACATTAATGAGTCACGATCTACCAGGCCCCAATATCAGGTATACAATTTCAAGTATGCGATATTAGGTACATGATATTGCAAGCTTGGAAATGTTGTCTAGTATCTAATATCATTATTCCTGTGTTATCCTATAAATACAGCACTGAGGTGCATGGTAGAAGAAGTTTTTGGGGTGGGAGGGGGGGTGGAAGTCTTTAGTCAATTTTTAGTTTTCAATTTTTATTGTCAGTTTTAATGTTCTTTCCAAGTGCATGCCCATAGTGTGATGCTTGTAATTGTATGAAACCTTTGTTTGAGTGTGACGTACTTGGACACGCATGTAATCGGTAATAAAGATCAAGATTACTCCATCATTGCAACATTCACTTAGCTTTTAATTATTTTAATTGTTGATTATTTATTGTTATTTTCTTAGTTAATATTTCTTTTATCATCATTTACTATTCCTATTGTTAACGTGGAATGAGTATACCTTAATCACAAACATTTAAGTGTAACTATGTGGTAACCCAGTAGCGTATCAAGTAGTGCTTCGATTGATGTGCACTTGGTAATCCTAGAAGTAGTACACAAAATCCAAGATGTGTATGGATGATTAGGGATGGATGCTCATCACACTTAGGCTAGCTTAGATCTTATTTCCTATTGTCCATTAGCTTAATTAAGTTATCTCTTATTTTCCTTAGGAGTAGCATAGTAGTAGGGATCACATCATACACCTCACTCTAGACTAAACCATATGTGACAAAGTAAATACTATTCCAAGTGGGAAGACAACAAACTATGATCAATGTATAACCATCTAGGTGCCACAACTATTCCATCCATAGAGCTCGACCAGATTGCACATACATGCTCATATTTATATGGTTGAGTGTAGGGGTACCTCACCACTCATCATTGGCACTGTTGTCAGGGATGGTGCTAGTTATCTAGATTAGTTATATCATACAAGATCATTGTAACAGGGTATTAATGATATATCTTTTAGACAAAAAATTAAATTTAATTAAGTCACACACAATTCACGACGATGTCTCTTTCACAAGATAGTGATAGCGAAATAGCTAACGAGGCAATTCATTGGAGAACCAACAAAATTTATGATCAAGAAGAAGTTTGGAGCACTCAAACTTATGTAGGAGTTTCATATGTTCATAGGCACCCCAATGATACTCAAGGACTTTTTCCATCCAACTGAAACACCTCTAGTGAAGATGGGACATCCCCTAGAATGAGGAGGCCTAGAAGGCCTAGGACCTTCTTAATGGGTAGCAAGAGTACATCAGGGGATGATTGGGAGACTTACAAAAGTCATGACAAGTCTTCTAGTTCCCTCTCTTCCTCCGCTCTTTCAATGTTAGGTTGTGACATGGATGACTATTCCTTAAGGGGTCAGCATAGAAATAAAAATTGAACCCACGGGCAAAATCAAGAATGCCAACATGAACATAGACAACATTGCCTCAACTTAGGAACTCATAACCTATTCAGTGATGATGAACCCCTGCTAGCCACTAAGAGCCTAATGCATATAAGATAGATCATTTAGATATCCTATAGGCTTTGCAAGGAAAGTCATCTACCCAGGATTGATTTAAATGACTTTTCTAACTTCTCAGGAGGCTATGATTCAAATTCACAACATCATTTACAAGCCTTCTATGATGCCTGTGTATGGAACAACATTGAAAATGGGTGGCAAAGGCTTAAGCTCTTCCCTATGATACTCGTTGGCCAAGCTAAAGTTTGGTACAAGTCTTTAAAATTGAATTCAATTCACTGTTGGCCTACAATGGTAAACCTCTTCAACGAAAGATATCAAACCTATGCAAGAGTGTCAGCCTTAAGGAGACAAATCCAAGAGTAGAAACAAGGGTAACATCAACCCTTGGACATGGCCTTAAAAAGATATTACCCTTTGTTAAACAAATGCCCAAGGCATGGGTTCTCTGAAGAAAGGCTAATGTATCACATCATGGATGGGCTCCGTAATGAAACAAGGGAGACCCTAGGGATGTATGCCCCAGGTCAACTATATGAACTACAAATCCATCAATTCCAAGAGCTCATTAAGCGGGTAGCAAAAGAAGAAAGAGAAATAGTCAAATGGAAGAATGTTAAAAAATCTCAACAAGACCAAACTCTTGAAATAATAGAGGTCAATAATTATGAAGAGGAGAAATCAACTCACCTCAAGGAGGTGAAACCATCCCTACCTTTACCAATACTAAAATCACTAGATGAAATTGAGGCAAAGATCAACAAGATGATGGAGTGGGTACATGAAAAATGTAAAGAATATATAAACATTATTAGAGGGAGATCCATGCAAGATAACTTTGATGACCAAAATAAACAAGGATACCAATCCTAAAAATTGGACAAAACACAATTTCACAATTGGAAAGAAGGGCTAAAGAAAATGAGGATACGGGCTCAACTACAAATCATAAGTATCAATGCAATGGTTGCTTGTATGATCACCCAAAAGGCCAATGCCCAATCTTGTTGCATCTACATGAGCATTGGGGAAGAATGTTACATCTAGATTTCATACAAAAGTACATGGTTGGACGCATCCCTGTGCCATAACTTTAGGGGTAATTTCACAACTCATCGTACTATCCATGGTTGATGAGTGGTGAGGTACCCCTACACTCAGCCATACGAATACGAGCATTACATGTGTGATCCAGTTGAACTCCGCACACTAAGTGCCTACACGCCTTCTGGAACACCAAAGGTTAATCAATCGTTGTCCTCCCAAGCTCACTTGTATTTGTCACGGTTGTATGGTTAAGTAAACTTAAGGCATGTGATTTTTATATCTTTTATGTTTTTATCACCTATGCTAATGAGGGAAAGGGTGAAGAGACAAAGTAACTAACTTTAACTAACTAAACATTAATTACCCTAGCATCAGTATCCGTTCCCACTTACCGTTTCACACCCTGAACCAATGCAACGCTGCTAGGATTACCAAACACTATTTGTTACTGGGATTACCAAGCGTAACGCACGTGCTCAAAGCGGTCATACTGAATGCACTTAACTAGGAGTTAAGGGTTGAGAGAGATTTAATTAACTAATAAAGCATTTAAACATTAACAATAATTAAAATCCTATTTAGCTTAGTCCATGCACTGCAAGGTTTATCCAAAAGTTCGTCTTTATTGTCGTACACAATCGTGTGCTCAGGTACAAAATTGCTCGAATAAAGATCCGTTTACTTTGAGACTCCTACTACGGGCACATGGAAATTATTCTAACTTTGGAATGGAAAAATGGCAAGAGTTTGGCTAAGGTCAAGATCTAGATAGAGAAATAAGGGAGAGCCACCTCTTATTCATAGAACTGGCAACAGGCTGCGATATTGCGTACGCGATATCGCAGGGAAAGACGTGATATCGTGGCCCATCTGATATCGCATCCCATCATACCCCCATGACTAAATAAAAACTCATCCTCAAGTTCCTTACAAATATTGGGAAGGTATGGAATTATTGACTTGAATGGAACTAATGGTGAATGGGATGACATGTGAACAGATCATCATTACAAAACATGACAAAACTGGTGTTCATGACAATAGAGTGAACACTTTATACATTTGACATCAGGTCTTATTTGGCAGCTAAGAGAGAAGAGAGAAGAGAGAAGAAGTCTGTTGCTACCAACGTCAAGATTGTGCCTTTCATCGTTCATCCATCAATGCGCCATCAATCTTGTTCCTTGCATAACTGCTTCAGCACCGATCCATTCCAAGTGTTCCCTCCAGGTGCAATCCGTTGTTGTATGATTACCATCTGCACACACAACACAATCTTATATTAGCAAGGGTAAATGAATCACAATGCAGTTGATACCTTGCCTCAGTGTAAGGTCCATTAGCTAAGTTGTGGTATGGCTAATGCAGATTCTGGAGATATACTAATGATGACTACCAAAGGTGTAAGGGTTAGGAGAAAATCGAAAAAATTGGACCAAGACCCCCATGACTAATCACAAACCTCTAGTAGTGAGAGAATGGAAAAAGAGAAGGAATAAGAAGGATGAAGGAAAAGAAACAACTATAACGCCGATGAAAGGGATGTCAAGGATGGAAATAAATAAAATAAATGGTGATTGCAGAAATGTTTAAAGGAAAGAAATTAACGGATGCACCAAATAGGAATGCCAGAGGGTCCTCCCCAAAGCAAGCTCATGCCCTTAATGCCCTAACAATTCCACATTCAAAGAGTCCATAGGCTCTATGAATGTCATTTGGAAACAAGAGTTAAAGTCTTAACCCTAAGAATTTACCAAAAAGAAAACAATGCATCCACCAAGATATGGACTACCAATACAGCTGGCAATGAGGTAATAAATGGAAAAATAAGGATGGAGAGAAGCGAATGGAATGGAATCTCAAGAACAAGGTGGTATACAACCCCTTGTGTATTTAATGATTAATGTGACTTAGTAGATCCCATTCCAAGTCCAGCCTCAAACAAACCAAATCCAGTGACTTCACATTAATGCATTCGGCTAATCCATCCACTTGAAGTAACAAGAATGCCTTCACTGAAGAGCCACCACCATTCTGACAAAATGAAGGAGGAGAGAATGGGAAGCGACAAGGGCCTTGGTTAGAGGGAACATGTTTATTTTAGTTCCCTAACTAGTGCTTGTAGCCCAAATGATTATTTCTTCTAAGGGGTGTGCTTTGAATCCTCATTATTATTATTTTATTTTTTATTTTTTGTGTTTTTGCATGAGAACCACACCATGCAAAGACTTATTATTTTTATTTACTCAGCTTTCCAATAATATGGCAATTATCGGAACAATAAGAAAACTCGAGAAGAAAACATCCAAGCACCCAAGAGAATGGTCAACACAAAAGCATCAAGTTCCCTTGAAGCCACACCCTTTTCAATCCTTGAGTCCTTCCTTAGTTTGAGAAATACCCAGTCACCAATTCATTGATAGTTCTTATTATTTTGAAGAAAGGGACTGTACGGTTCCAAGCCAAGAGAGACCATAGAGATTTATGGATGCATTGATGATGTGGACTCATTGCCTACTATATCAAAAGAACCATACCTTAGTATCAACATCGTAACTTAAAGGTTAAAACCAAACATTAGCAATCAATAGAAAATAGTTCATACCATCATTAAGAGCACTTATTGGATGACAAACCTAATGAAATGGATAAAACACACATATACACACACAAATAAAAGAAAAAGTATAAACGATATTGTAAAACAAAAATAAGAAAAGTTAAAGAAATTTGTAAAACAAAAATGTGCAAAACAAAAATGTGTAAAACATAAACTTAAAAGAACTGAGGGCCTCAAATGATCAACATAGGTGGCCATCTCCCCAATGATTGAATTGAAAAGGAGAAATCCGAAATAATGAGCACTTATTTGAATTTTTTAGAAGTGTACAACTTCTCCCAATTGATCTTTTTAGATTAAGGGTTGGAAGTTGGCGATGCTCATACTCCAATGTATCTATGCTTTTATTGTGGTTGCAAGTCATTCCCCCAGTCAATTCCATGCATATTGGTGGGTTGCTCTCTTAATTAGCTATCAACCACTGGGTGTTTTCTTGTTGTGTGGTTGCTACATATGGGCACTTTTGTATTCGAGTTTTCTGGGCACACCGGTTGCATGCAGGAGATGTAGAGTATTCCTGTATGTCATCACCCTTAGTATCACTGTATGTGATGCATGGAACTTTTTTCTTCTCGATCTTTCCATAAATTTTTTCCTTGGATATTTCCAAGGAAAGATCATAGATTCCTAGGCATGCGTTTATGGTACTTAGCCATGCCCTCCCCATTATAATTGGGAAGTCCCCTTTATTATTGTTGACTTCTATAGGAAATCAACTGGGTATGACCAACCACACATAGTGGTAATAATATCCTCCACAAGTCCCAAAGGGACAGTGATGGACTAGTCAGCCAACTCTAATTGAATATTGCTCTTCTTGAGTGGAGGTAGGTTTCAGGCTTTATATATTTCCTGCAATATTAAGTTGACTCCAGAACCTAAGTCAAGAAGAGCCTTACGTGGTTCATTCCCAGTGACTTGGAGATAGATTAAGGGACTTCCAGGGTTAGAGAGTTTTTTGGGAAGGTGGCCCACCTTTATCCAGTTAATGATAGTATGTGTTAACATAACCATGTGCATTGAGCTCTGTTGTTGGTTTGAAGGGAGCTCCGAAGCCTTTCTTGATGGAGGAGTGGTCATAGACTTAACCGCTTGTGGTTGTGAGAGCTTGTTTACACTATTGGTTCTAAAGAAGGATCTTCTCTTTGTATGGTTGTTAGAACCAGTAGTGGGTTGAAGGTTTATAGCTCTCGTAGCATTACGTTGCTATAGTTGAATGGGGAGTTCCCCTTGCATCGTTGGAGCGGGTGGTAGTGGAACTATCGACGTAAGAGATGCGGATGGATTCGGAGGATGGTATGCATGTGGAGTGTCTCTTCCAAGAGAGGGAGTCTTAAAATACTCCCAAACTTGGTAGTGTCATTGTGGAGTCACGTGACCCATAGAGTCACTTGGAGAAACCAGTTGCTGCACGTAATAGCCATACGGGTCTGGTTGCTGGTAAGGGTATTGTTGCCTAGGCGATGGCATCCCCCATGACTGTGGGTATTGCCACTGCTGGTGTTGGTTGATAGGTTGTGGCAGAGTTCCACTTGGATAATACGTTAAGGGTTGGTGGAACTGCCTTGGGTTACCTTGGGGATAAGGTAACCTTTGGGGTGCCTATCGTTTGTTAAGTCTTGGGTTGAGTGCATACACCCTGGACTCTTGCAGATGTGAGATTATTGGGCAACATCCCTTAGGATGGTCATATTGGCAAATCTCACATCCACTGTCATTGTTCATATCTGAATCCACAACCTCATCGGTGATAGTCATTTTTCCCTTACCCTTGTTATGTGCATGGTCTGAATCTCTCCTCTTTTTCTTATCATGGTTACTACTTCCCTCCTTAGACTCCTCTACGATTTTTAAAACAGTTTCAAATCTACTGTCTAAGGAGTCCCACATTTGATCTACCTTAGCTGACACTTTAGTTGTTAACTTTTGAAGTGGCAAGGTTTTCTATTCACCAACTCTTCGAGTGGTGACTCATCCTCTTCCTCATAGAATCTTACTCCCCTCTTTCGAAGGGAAGGATCGTGGTTATACTCTTTTGCACTTTCTCTTTTCTATAGCTCCCCTTCTTCCTTAGCTACTTACTCCAACAATTTATGAACTTCATGGAACCTAAGTTCAAATAATCTCCCTTGGGCATATGTTTCAAGGGTTCTCCTAGCTTTGTGTCTTAGCCCATCTACAAGGTGGCGTAGTAGATCTTGTTGTGCGTAACCATGGCCCAGACAACAATGTAGCAATGCATAATATCGGCCCATGGCAGCATCCAAGGGTTTGTGATTACTCTGCTTCCATCCTTGGATCTACTTATGCAAGTTGGACACTCTAGAGTACGTTTGGTATTTATCATTAAACAATTCTAACATCATACTCCACCGTCTAATGGATTCCAGTTCTAAGGACCAGTACCAACTCTCTGCTTCTTTTATGAGTTTCCTAGGGAACAACTTTAACTTTTGCCACTCATTTTCAATATTCTGCAAGGCACAGCCATTGTGGAATGCTTGTAAGTGATTCTGCAGATCAGCATTGTATCCCCCCTCAAACGGTGGGATATTATTCATGTCTAGTCTCTTGATTCGGCTATCTTTCTGATGCCTTGTAGGTATTCTCACAACCTCCGTAATGTCTAACATGCTTCAGGTTGCAAGTAGGGGTTCTTCATGATCATCTCTCTCATGACGTCTATGATGCCTACGTGGTTCCCTACTTTCCCTTCTTTCATGCCTTGATTTCCTAGAATGCCCTCATCCTCACTCTTGACTCTCTTGTCGAGGTCTCTCATTTTGCTTATCCTTACCCTTATCCTCACGGTTATGCTCTTTGTGATGGCATCCATATGTGGAATGAGAGGGTGAATGATGTGATGAAGGTGAAGAAGAAGGGGAACCATTGTCATGATGATGTTTCTTACCTTCTCTTCGGTGGATACGACTTCAATCATGATGACGATCAAAATGCTTACCCTTATCTTGTGCCTGTGTTCCCTCAGTGAACACTTGGTATTCGTGGGAATCAGAACCAAGGTTGTGAATCGTGGAGTGATGGTTATGATACCCTACCTCCTCACTATCGTTAGGAGGGGGAACATCATTTTGTGGAGAACCTGTTAAGATAGGCTCATCACCCTTAATTTCTCTTATGATAGGCGAAGCATTACAGGGGCCTTTGCCCTTCAACGATGTGTGGTGACTCTCGTGCTGCAAGTCCCATTGACGTTGCACTTCTGTGGGATGGTACTCCCTCATGTTGTAATCACATGCAACGTACTCTGTGTATAATTGTGACATGCCTATTCGTGCAAGGGCATGAAGGAGCATGTTGGGGGCGGCTCTATCTGGAGGCAACACTATGTTACCCTCCAAGTCTCTCCATCGCAGTTGTTCATCTTGATGGAAGATAAAGGTAAAGTCGAGTATATCTTCATCATGATGAATATATACCACACTGAATTGTTGAGGAACTGGCGGTTCTTGGTTATGTATGTGGTGCTGCTGATTGTCTCTTGTGTGATCCCTAGGTGGTGAAGTGCTTTTATGAGAAGAAGAAGACATTGTTATTTTTTTGGTGTGCTATTGACCGTTGTTTAAATTTTCTTCTAATTAACCCTAAGGGTTCGTTAAGCTTCCCAACGATGTGGATGATTTCCTATGTTCTACTTAGTGCACAAACAACTTAGTCCCTAGCAACGGCACCAATGATGAGTGGTGAGGTGCCCCTACACTCAACCATACGAATATGACCGTTACACGTGAAATCCGGTCAAACTCGACAAACTAAGTGCCTACACGCCTTATGGAACACCTAAGGTTAATCAATCGTTATCCTCCCAAGCTCACTTGTATTTGTCATGGTTGTATGATTAAGTAAGCTTGAGGCATGTGATTTTTATATCTTTTATGTTTTTATCACCTATGCTAATGAGGGAAAGGGTGAAGAAACAAAGTAACTAACTTTAGCTAACTAAACCTTAATTACCCTAGCATCGGTATCCATTCCCACTTGCCTTTTCACACCTTGAACCAATGCAACACTACTGGGATTACCAAACGCTATTTGTTACTGGGATTACCAAGCGTAACGCACATGCTCGAAGCGGTCATGCTGAATCCACTTAACTAGGAGTTAAGGGTTGAGAGAGATTTAATTAACTAATAAAGCATTTAAACATTAACAATAATTAAAGCCCTATTTAGCTTAGTCCATGCACTGCAAGTTTTATCCAAAAGTTCATCTTTATTACCTTACACAATCGTGTGCTTAGGTACAGAATTGCTCGAATAAAGATCCGTTCACTTTGGGACTCCTACTGCAGGCACATGGAAATTATTCTAACTCTGGAATGGAAAAATGACAAGAGTTTGGCTAAGGTCTAGATCTAGATGGAGAAAAAAGAGAGAGCTGCCTCTTATTTATAGAATTGGTGACAGGTTGCGATATCGCGTCCCATCAATGGGCAAATTTTTACTAGCCTCAGTACTATGCTCAACCATAGTGAAAAAACCCCCAATTGTGTCGGATGCCATTGCCAAACTAGCCACACCCTTCATATCACCCAAAACCAAGTGCTTATTATGTTCAACACCCTATTTCTCCAACTAGAGCAACATCCTCTACTTCACCTCATCATTATCTCTCTCCTGAGTATCATCAACCCATGTGCTCTCATGCGAAATCACCACCTCATATTCCTTACACTCCTCCTTGCTCTCAATATTCTCATCCTTCAGCTTCTTCTGCATCACCAACAATTGTACCGGAAGGTTTTGCACCATAGCACCAACCAATGAACATTACTTATGCTACTACTATCAACAGTAGTGGAAGTCCTCCACAATGTCAAAATTATCATTTCTTTAGGCATGGTTGTAGAAAGAGATAACATGATTCTAAAACCACTACATCCTACAACTCAGCACAAGCCCAACACAGTGATGCATCTTCTTCTTCAAACTTAACACCTCTTATTACCTAATCCAAGCCACCAATTAATACTCCAACAATCATGTGGCCAAATGAATATAACAACATGAGAAGACATATCAATCCTTGCATATCATCTTATGGTCATAGGTGTCATAATGGGTCAGTTTCTTATCACATGACCACATCTTATAATCTGCCCCACTATGCCTACTTTAATTAAGTGTGTGCACCTCAATTTGGGTACGTTCCTACCACTACACCAAAAGACACCCAGCGGTTTGGATATGATCGAACCCTAATATTTCCAACATGCATGGATCCTAATTTTCCATTCATGAATTCTCACCATGATCAAAGGTTTAGTCATGGGGGATACCCCCCATTCTAATAAGCAGAATTAGTAAATGTTTTTTCTTTTCCTTAGTTTTACAAATATTTTGTTTTTCAATTTTTTATTTTCTAATTTCTTATTTTCCAATTTTTCATTTTATCATTTTGTGGGTAATCTCATATGTGAATAAAATACTCATGTAACCAATCAGTTAAGATGCTTTTCTATGTTATTGAGTCACAAGTGACTAATTATTTGGACAATGAGCCCACAACATCCACCCATCCATTCTATTAATAAGAGGTTCTTGCTTTGGGTATGATGATATTCTTGTTATCATCAAAACTTAAAGTAACTTTGTACTCATTATGCCCAGAGCGAAGAGTGACGGACTAAGAGGAAATGGCAAGAGTGTGACATCAAGGGGACTTGTGGGTTCTCTTTGGTGACATCTGTATGTGCTATCATGTAGCTTGGTTGTACTAAGATCCTTATAGATCTAATGAACAATGGGAGTAAGAGTCGTAATAAAGGTACTCAATAAAAGAACTCAATGCTATTCTGGGAGGTTCCATTAGAAAGACATGCACCCATGCCTAAAGGTTGGCAGCTTCTCTAAATCACCTAGAAAGCAAAGAAGAAAAGAAAGAAGTGAAGTAGAAAAGAAAAGCACAAGAGAAATGTGCCAAAACAAATTCAAATCACTCCTCCCTTGCACAAAACACCAAGTGATCTTACACCTTATTGTCATGATGCTCATATGGTTGTCTATCATTCGGATGAAATAATGTGATGTCACTAATCAATGGTATGAACTTGGTTTTGATCTTGGATCAAAAGGCTAATGGTACTTTAATCATGCATAACACATAGGATTCATTGTGCCCAAGGTAAGTTACCTCACATCCAGATCTCTGTAATCCCTTCTACAATTCATCTCATCTCATGGTCTAAGTACTTCTAACTTGTGTCTTGTGTGGCATAGAATTCATACCTCATAGTTGTGATACTTACCATGTGTGTGTTTTGTTGCATAGGTGCAAGTTGCATTTAACCCTTATAGTGCCTACAGACATTTTAATGTGTGGTTATGCAAGGGCAATATAGGTTGGAACTTGCTTTAGGGAGGACCTACTTGCATGGCGTTTGTAATTTGTACTTGTTGCACACCACCACATCATTTTATACCCTCCGAGTACTCCATTGCCAAATCTATTCTTTCCTTTGTCATCATTTTAATCAAACATTATTTAGAACCATTACATGTCCTTTTTCCTTATCCTTTTCAAAGAACTTCATTGTATGTTGCCACTTCATTACACTTTCAGTGCCTCAATTCCCACTTTCCATTATCATAGACCTTTCGAATCTACCTCAAATCCTTCAATTTTGGCCCTAAAAACTCAAACAATCATCCATTCTACTAAGTACCCTATCTTGGTTGGGACACGATATCAGGTCCAACACGATATTGGGTACACACTATCCTGTACACAATATCATGTCCATAAAAAGTATATACAGGAGACCCCGCACACTACATGTTATTTTCAACAATTGACGTGAAGGGACTTGTTCAAATTTTCTTCCACGATTTTTAGAGCTTTATGAGTCTAAATTCAATTTCCAATATTTTGCTCTTTGACACTCCAATTTCTTTTCCAATTAAACCTAATTAAACCCAAGGTGTTCAACTTAGCCTTGGGGCAGGCATACTGTAGAACTTGTGCATACTTTTTTTGAAATTTTCTATCACCTGAAGGATATCATAGGGGTCAGTACTATCAAAAATTCATGTCAAACTAATTTTCTCCCTTTACTTAAGTCATCTAAGTTATTGTATGTGTCACCTAAACAAATCAGGTCTGATATTAAACTTTCAAGGCAACTTCCTTGAAAAATTTCTAACTCTAGAATCACAATAAGCAAACAATTAAACATTTATTAAAGGTAATGAGTAAGGTATAAGATAACTAAATTTCTTTAGATAACCTTACTAACAATTGATCCTTGTGTGATTATAGATGGCCCCTAAAAGAGGACAGCAAGGAGGACCTTCTCAAGGTGCAACTAAACACCCAAGAGGAGGTAGAGGCCAAGGACCTCATGCAGAATATGCAGAGCAGGAGGCATAATTATTCAACATCCATCAAGAAACTCCTGTCACTACACAATTTGGCCAAGTAGAAGGTGGAGAGGTCAGGGCACCATAACAAGAACAACACCTCACATTATCCCTAGAATGTGTTCAAGCCATTCGGGAAAAGTTAACATCCTCTATCATGATTGTGGAATTTAATTTTGGGCCTTTTACTGAATTCACCCCTAAATTAGTCAAGAATCTACTTAAGGGATCTCTACTATGGCCCATCCTCTTAGAGAGTGGAGAGTGGTATTTCGGTAAAACATATCAGCTTTGGCATAATAAAGAAGAGGGCACCACCATTGATATTGGTGGAATTTTAGTAGATTTCTCCACAAAGGCTATTGCAGAAGTTTTGAATCTTCCAAATAGAGGACCCAAAAGTTGCTCATTTATCCACTTGCTCTGATGCAGATGCAAGGAAAGTATGGTTAAAAAGGATGTATGGTAAAGAAAATAAGACATATGGAGAATTAACCCTTGAAGAAAGGATTTACTTTAAATTTGGCACCTATCATATTTTTCCAACAAAGGGTTTTAACAAAATTTCTACTTATGCAGCAAGAGGAAGTGTAATTTTGATGGGCAAGATTGATGCCAATTTTCCTTATCTATATTTAACAGAAATATTAAGGCGGTTTGAAGAATGGAAGATAGGAAAGTTTGCATTGCCCTTTCTGTGTCTAATCAGGAAGCTGTGAGACATGTTGGAATTCTAGGTTACACCAATGGCGTCCTCAAAAAAGCTCAAAATGGTTCATATGCTAAATTACTCAACACACCAGCACCAAGAAAAGATGTTGGTAAGACATTGGAGCCTAAACAAGAATAGATAGTTGGGTACACTACACCTCAAACGGTAGGGCCTAGCCAACTTATAGGCCTAGCCAACAACAAGAAGCAACGCCTAGCACATAGCCCACAGGCTAGCAAGACCAGCAACCACCACCACCACCGTAAGATTACCAACCATTAATGAGCCATCTTAGGGCCATTGTTGAGATAATCAGTTGAGGTAGCAGAGACAAGGCCAATCTCTTCAAGGTGATTGATAATGTTGTACAGCCAACCATATTAATTGATCCTACAAAGGATGAAGTCTCAATTCAATTAGGAGAAGGGGAATCACACTAGTCACAATAGATCTCTAGAAATGTTGCATCATTCCAAGGGCAATTAGAAACTGGTGAAGGTGCCACAGTGGTGGTCATGCAACACTAGGATGCAGCTAGAGCAGTAGAGGTGGTCATAGACCACATTAAAAAATCTTTTAACATTCCTGTTATGCCACTAGTAGATCTAACTGGAGCAAGAGATGCTCAATTCGTAACTGGTCCCTTGATGACTCCCACTATGCATGAGGATGTTCTTAATTGTTTACTGCAAACAGGGCAAGTAATGACTTCTTTATTTGACATTCTTGATAATGTCACTATAGTACAATCAAACCTCATCATCACTATAGGGAAGCTGATCATGGTTGAGGTTAGGGTTGAACATGCAGAAGCTAAGTTGTAGAGACTCCAAGAAAATTTTTTCATCCTACAAGCTGAACAATGGGATTCATCCCAATTTGTTGTAGCTGATCAGTTAGACTCGTTTAGAACAGAGCAACTGAATGAATTATTAATGGAGAATAAAAGGGAGGCAATGGAAAAAGCAAACGCTGATTGGGATGCATCAGTAGTAGAAGCAAAAGCATATGCCCATGCCAAAGCCCTCAATGCTTTACAAGAGGAGAATAAACAACTTGCTACTAAGAACCTCTAGTTGACTACCATTGAAAAACAAAAAAATGTTCTCAAGGAAAGCTTTCAACAAATGAGAGAATAATTAATAAGAGTCAACCAAGATATAAGTCACTTCACCAGAGCAAATAGAACCCTCTTAATGAAGGAGGTAAGTGCCATCCCATATAAGACAGCTATTGAAATAAGCATGTGACAAAATGAGGCTAAGAAGCATGAAAGATTAAAGTAGCACTTCTACGACTAAGTGGGCATGTATAAGTAAATCATTGAGAAGGAACTTTGAATAGCTAAGGTGCATATCAACTCCCTCAGTGCTTAAAACACTAATTAGCAAACCATTCTAGATAGTTATGCCCTTTCCCATCAAGCAAACTTAAAAAGCTAGGACCTGTAGATTCAAGATCTCAAAGAATACATGGAGTTGGCAAATCTACGATATGCCAACTTAGCCATGTTGACAGCAGGACACCCGAGGAATGAGGTGGAGAAGTAAGTAGTAGCCACTTACGCAAGATATGAAGTAAAGTTTGCTGAACATAACAAAACATTGAAGTGATTAGAGGTTGCAAACTCTAAATTGGAGGTGGTAAAAGCCAGCTACCAAAGTCAAAAAGATGTAGTAGCAAATTTGGCTCGACAACTTATAGATTACCAAGAACTCAAAGACAAAGCTAGAGCCTATGAAGAGGAACAACAACTATTTGCAGCATGATATGTTAAGGCCAATCAAATGTTCCTGTAGTTGTCGTGTCCATGGGAATTGTCGGCTCCATCAAACATTGGAACATCAGCATGAATAGCTCATGATCCTTGGATAGAAGAGGAGAAACTTTAGGTGCTTCTTCAAAGGTATCAATTTTAGATGCCTGGTGCACAAGACAAAGGAAAGGTGCCCATGGAGGAGCCACCAGCACTAGAAACCACATGAGTTTCACAAGTTTTGTATTTTGTGTTGGTGTTCAAATTTTTTTTTTTCCACACTATGACATGAAATAGTCCATGGTCAATCAATAATTCCATAACTATCCATTATTTATAATCAAATGAACTTGTTCCTCATTTTGTTTGACTCAAGGATGAGTTTTTATTTAGTCATGGGGGTATGATGAGTCACAATCTGCCAAGCCCCGATATCAGGTATGCAATATTGAGTACACAATATCACAGGTATGCGATATCAAATACATGATATTGCAAGCTTGGAAACGATGTCAGATATCCGATATTGTTGTTCCTATGTTATCCTATAAATATAGCATTATGGTGCATGATAGAAGAAGTTTTTTTTTGGGGGGAAGGGGGGAGCACAGTCTTTAGTCGATTTTTATTTTTAAGTTCTTATAGTTAGTTTTAGTATTCTTTCCAAGTGCATGCCCTCAGTGTGATGCTTGTAATTGTATGAAACCTTTGTTTGAGTGTGACGTACTTGGACACACACACGATTGGTAATAAAGATCAAGATTACTCCATCATTGTAGCAATCACTTAGCTTTTAATTATTTTAATTATTGATTTTTTATTGTTCTTTTTTTTAGTTAATATTTCTTTTATCATCATTTACTATTCTTGTTGTTAAAGTGGAATGAGTATGCCTTAATCATGAACATTTAAGTGTAACTACATGGTAACCTAGTAGCGTATTGAGTAGGGTTTCGAGTGATGTGTGCTTGGTAGTTCTAGAAGTAGTACACAAAGTCCAAGATGCATACGAATGATTAGGGATGGATTTGCACTTAGTCTAGCTTAGATCTTATTTCCTATTTTCCATTAGCTTAATTAAGTTATCTCTTATTGTCCTTAGGAGTAGCATAGTAGGGATCACATCATACACCTCACTCTAGACTAAATCATATGTGACAAAGTAGATACTAGTCCAAGTGGGAAGATAGCGAACTGTGATCAACCTATAACCATCTAGGTGCCACAACTAGTCCCTCTACGGAGTTCGATCGAATCACACGTACACACTCATATTCATATGGTTGAGCATAGGGGTACCTCGCAGCTCATCAAACATTATACCTAACTAACCAAATTCTAGCCAATGAACTTAACTAGTTCTTCTAACTAACCATATCAACCAAATAAGAGCATAATAATTGAGAAAATGATAACTATGGAAGGTCATAATAATTAGAGGAATAACACTTAAGGGTTTTTATTTGAGATTTTTCTAAGTCTACAATCATGATAAAATAAGAACTTGATCAAACCAAGAGTATGAGAAGGATCATGAACCATTAAGAACCCATTTGAACACTTTGGTAATCCTAAAAACTTAATGATTGCAAATGGTCCTAAAGAAACCACTAGCTGAAGGACTTTCGCAGAGAGGAAGAAAAAATAAAAAGGCTATGGAAGTGACTAAGTGGGAGAACAGACACCACAAGCTAGACATGCTAACCAAAAAGCTCAATCATTCAACATTCATCACCAAATTCCTGCCACTGAACACTCAACACAAGCATAGGTGGAAGCACCACCAACACCTAAACAAGGACAACATCTCACATTATCTGCTGATTGTTTATAGGTCATCCAAGAAAAATCTATCATGTCCATGGTCATTGTGGAACTAAACTTTGGTCCATTCATGGAGTTTACTCTAGAAGCTATTCAAACACAACTCTAGGCATCTCCACTATGGCCAACATTGTTTAGCAATGTAGAATGGTACCTAGGAGTGGTTTACCAATTTTGGAAAATAAACAAGATGATGCAATTGTGAAGATAGAAGGAATCTCTATTTCCTACTCCATTGAGGCAATTGCTAAGGCCTTACACATCCAAAATGAAGGAGCCAACGTGACACAATTCTCCACAAGATTAAACATAGATGTAAAGGAACTGTGACTACAAAGGGCCTATAGTAAAGAAGATAAAGATTACAGTGAGATGACTACTAAAGAAAAGATCTATTTTAAGATTAGGACTTACCACCTGTTTCCAACTAAGAGGCTTAACAGAATCTCCATGTACGTAGCTAGAGGGAGGGTAATACTGATGGGAAAATTTAATGCTAACATTGCATACCTAATCTTTCTGGAGATTCAAAGATGGTTTGAGGAGAAGAAGGCAAGAAAACCAACAGTGTCATTTCCTTACCTAATAAGAAAGGTTTGCAAACAGGTAGGGATTCGAGGTACACTAATGATGTCCCAAGAAAAGCCCAAAATGCCTATCATGAAAAAATGTCAAAACCAGTGCCACCAAAGAAAATTAGTTCGAAACATCTATGGGCATTAAGGGAACATTCCAACTATTAGATAGTAGCAACAAGCAGGACCCATCAGTCAACACCTACTAGAGATAGACCTAAACAACAAGCTCCACCACCTCATAGGACTATCAACCATCAATGAGCCATTTGCATTAAATCATAAATACAATTAGCTAGGGAGTAAGGGAGGAGTCTAGTCCTTACAAAGTTAGAGAAAGCTTTATCTAGCCCATAGTTTCAACAAACCCTACAAGTAGGTAGGTGTCATTGCAAGTAGGAGGAGAAGAAGACTTGGCACAACAAATTTCAAAAAATGTTGCATCATTCCAAATCATGTTAAAAACTGGTGAAGGTGCCATAGTAGTGGTTATGTAGCACCACGACGCAGCAGGAGCAGTTAAAGTCATCACTAATCACATCAAAGAATCCTTCAATGTCCCTATTGTCCTACTAATTGATATCTTTGAAGCTAATGATGCTCAAATGCTAGCTGGTACCTTAATGACTCCTGCTGAACATGAAGATGTCCTAGATAAACTACTGTAAACTGGTCAAGTCAAGCAAAATCTATTGATATCCCTAGTGGTATCACTATAGTGCAATCTAACTTAATTCTACAAAAGAGAAGTTGGTGATGGTAGAGATGAGGGTAGAACATGCTAAAAATGAAGTGCAAAGATTGCAAGTAGAATTAGTAGCTCTAAAATTAGAAGTAAGAGATCTTGCATAGTTTGTTGTCTTGAACCATCTTGAAAAATTTAGAATTGATTAGGTGAGACAATTGATTGCCCACAACATACATGTAGAGATGGAAAGAGAGAAGATGATGTGGAATGCCTTAGTACTTGAAGCATAAATATACACACACATCAAAGCTATCAGAGCCTTAGAAGAGGGGAGTAAGAAGCTCATTATTGACAACACAAGGTTGATAGATGTAGAAAAGTAGAAACATGTTCTCAAGAAAAGTACTCATCAATTACAAGAACAACTCATTAGAGTCAACCAAGACATGAGCAATTTGGCTTGAGAAAATAGGACCCTATTAATGGAAGAAGTCCACACAATCCGACAAAAGTCCATCATTTAGATAAGCTCATGGAAAAATAAGGCCAAAAGACATGAGAAGCTCAAAGAGCATTTACAAGCCAAATGGGCATGTACAAGTCGATAAATGAGAAAGAAATATAAATGGAAAAAGCCAACATCAATTCCATGATAGGTTAGACTCCAAATGGGTAGCCCATCTTGGATAGTTTAGCCCATGTTTACCAAGAAAAAATCAAAAACAAAGACCTATAGATAGAGAATCTTATAGAATACATGGGATTAGCAAATCTCCAATATGCTAACTTGGCCATGTTAATAGTAAGCCAACCTTGGAATGAGCTAAAGCAGTAGCTCGCAATAGTGTATGCATTATATAAGAAGGATTTTGTAGATAGGAAGGATGCCTTGCAAAAGTTACATGTGGCAAACTTTAAGCTAGAAATCATGAAGGCTAGCTACCAAGGCCAAAAATATGTCACAACAAATTTAGCATGTAGAATGTTTGACTACTATGAACTTAGAAAGGTAGCTAGAGCTTTTAAGGAATAATGACAATAGTTTGCTGTGTGGTACATGAAAGCAAACAAAATGTACCTGTATCTACCATGCCCGTGGGACATATTGACTCCATCAAACATTGCCCAATCAGCATGGATAGTACATGATCCAAGGATAGAGGAAGAGAAACTTTATATGCTCTTAAATAACTATCAATTTCAGAAGCTTGATGACAAAGAGAAGAAGCTAATGGAAGTGCCTCCACCGCCTGGAACATAGAACTACATCAAGCTACTTTAGCTTTTGGTTCTGTTTTATTCATCTTGTCAATTGTCAACTGTGCCATTTTATAAAAAGACCAATGTAGCATTCAAGAGTCATGTAAATAGTTAGTCATGTTAAGTCTACCTTCCAATTTTGTAAGGGACACTATTCTCATTTTTTTAACTCAAGGATGAGTTTCCCATCAATTGTGGGGGTATTACAAAACCAATTTTTTCACCGATGCAATATCATATCTACAATATCATATCAGTAATATCGTAGCTATAGTATTGTAGCTCATCCTACTTCATCATTGATGTAATGTCTTGGAATTTGTGTAGCTCTATAAATGCCAACACTTGGATGCACAAATAACAACTTTTCATTCTACTATTAGGGAAACTATTTCAGTTTGTTTTTGTAGTCTTAGAAATAGTGTGAATGCTCGTAGTGTGATGTTAAGTAGTTGTCTAGCATCTTCATTTGAGTAAATTGTACTTCGATACGGTTTATGTGTAGTAATAAAGATCGAAGTTGTTTCTCATCATTATAGCATTCCTTAGTTTTCTTTATGCTTTACTTAGAATAATTTTCTTACTTTCTTAGTTAATCATTTACATTTCAAGCACTTTACTTTCCATGTTTACTAGTTAAGTGGAATGGATACGACTAGTTTTGAGCACTAAGTGTAGTTATCTAGTAACCTGATAGTGGCATTGCTTGATTCACTTAGTAGTAATTCCTTTTGGTAATTCTAGTGATAATTACATGAGTCCAAGGCGTGTACGGTAGACCAAGACCAAATATCCCTTGCTCTAGGCTAAGATAGATTTGTGTTTTCATAGTAAACTAGACTTAGAATTTTATCTTTTGCTTAACCATGTGTATGACTAAGAGTATTAAGAGCCCTACAACATCATCTATCATGTACCTCACTAAGAGTTAAACCATATGATTGAACCTCACTAACTCGAAGTGGAAAGACAACAATCACAAACTTAACATCAATTACTAGTATAATTACACTACTCATTCATGGATTACGATTTGGTCACGCACAGAAATTCATGACTTATATGGTAGAGTGTTGGGATACCTCCACCACTCATCAAGTAACAACACTCAAATATATACTTAAACTACTTAATTATTTTTAAATGAAACTAAACATTATTAAGAGTGTAAATGTCAACCATAAGCATTATTATTTTAGTCTTGTTCTAACAAAATAAGATATTCTTATTGTAAAAGCATAAAAGTATCCTTTTTATTTATGATTTTCTCAGAGGCTCCTCATGATGACAAGAAGTTTATCAATACAATGCATAATAAACTAGTTGTAAATACCAACGAAGACAAGAAATGTGAATTGAAAAGTTTACTTGTAAATATCATTACATTTAATAAATAAAACCCATATTGGCAAAGCATGGAAATGATATTTTTATGATATGAATATTTTTATATATTTTTCTTTTGATGGTAAGGCAATACAAGATGCATGAAATAATGCTACTAAGCTAGCATGCTTAGGGTGTGGGTACTAGGTTTTGAACTGAGTACTTTCAAGTGCAAAACAATGTGAGCTAACTAATTACTCACAGCCCATGCTCAATATTTTTATGTATTTCATAAATAAAGAATAAAGCAATCATTAAAATGTGATGCAATCCTTTGCATGATAAGTACAACATTCGCACATGGAAAATAAATTTAACACACTAATGAGTGGCGAGGTACCCCTACACTCAACCATATGAATATGAGTGTTCAAGCACGATTCGGTCGAACTTTGCAGATGAACTAGTTGTGGTATCTAGATAGTTACACATTGATTGCAGTTCGTTGTCTTCCCACCTGGACTAGTATTTACTTGGTCACATATGGTTTAGTCCAGAGTGAGGTGAACGATGTGATCTGAAACTAGTGCTACTCCTAAGAATAACGGAAAATAATCTTGTTTTAAGCTAATAGGCAATGAGAAGCAAAACCTAAACTAGCCTAAGTGCGATGAGCATCTATCCTTAATCATCTATGTGCATCTTAGACCTTGTGTACTACTTCTGGGATTACCAAGCATGTATTACTTGAGTGCTCCTAGATACACTACTGGGTTACCAAGTAGTTACACTTAAATGTTCATGATTAAGTCGTACTCATTTCGCATTTAATAATAAGAATAGTAAATGATGGTAAATAAATATTAATTAAGAAAAAAAATAAATAACAATAACAATAAAATGATTAAAAACTAAGTGAATGTTGCAATAATGGAGTAACCTCGATCTTTATTACTGATCATGTGTGTGTCCAAGTACGTCACACTCAAATAAAGGTTCTGTACAATTACAATCATCACACTGTGGGCATGCACTAGGGAAAGAATTAAAATTAATTGAAAACTGACAAAAAGACTCTACTTTATACTTGGAAAAAATCCCCCTCTTCCGTTCTTGTATGCCTAAATATGTATTTATAGGCTTACATAGAAATCATGATATTGTGTATTCGATATCGTTATCCAGGCCGCAATATTGTGTACCCGATATCAAGGCCTGGCAAACCATGATTCATCATATCCTCATGACTGAATAACAACTCATCCTCAAGTGAGACAAAATGAGAACAAGTTCAATTGATTACATAGTGGATAGGTATGGGATTATTAAGTAACTAGGAATTACTCATGTCACAATGTGGGATTGAACAAAACAAAATTGGAACATAGACACAGAATCACAAAAGAAAAAATTTATTAGAACTCATGTGCTTCCTGGTGGTAGTGGTTCCTCCATGGGTCTCTTCCCCTTATCTTGTGCCCCAGGTTTTGGAAATTGATGTCTCTAAAGGAGTGCCTAAAGCTTTTCTTCTTTGGTTAGAGGATCCTGTGTTGTCCATACTGATGCTCCAATGTTTGATGGTAGCAGCACCTCCCATGAACATTGCAGTTGTAGAAACATTTGGTTGGCCTTAACATACCAAGCCATAAATAGTTGTCACTCCTCTACATAGGCTTTGGCTTAGTCCTTGTATTTCTGGTAATTTGTGAGTCGTTGAGCCAAATCTGTCATAACATACTTTTGTCCTTGATAGCTGGTCTTGACCACCTCTAACTTAGAATTTTCCACTTCTAATTTCTGTAGCATCTTCTTGTGCCCAACAAATTCTACTTCATACTTTGCGTAGGTAGTTCCTACCTACTTTTCTAATTCTATTCTCGAGTGTCCTACTATCAACATGGCTAAGTTGGCATACTGCAAGTTTGCCAACTCCATGTACTCCCTAAGGTCTTGTATCTGCAAGTCCTAGTTTTTCAGTTTAGCTTAGTGGACGAAGGCATAAGTATCCAATATGGCCTACCAATCAGTGTTTTGGGCACTAAGAGTGTTAATGTGGGCTTTGGTCATATAGATTTCTTGTCCTATCACCTGTTTGTACATCCCCACTTGATCTCTGAAGTGCTCTTTAAGCTTCTCATGTTGCTTGGCCTCATTCTACCACGCGCTTATTTCAATTGCCATCTTTTGATAGATCATGTGTACTTCCTCCATTAAGAGGGTTCTATTTTCTCTAGCCAAGCGATTCATATCCTCGTTGATACTTACTAACTGTTCTTGTAATTGCTAAAAATTTTCTTCAAGAACATTCTTTTATTTTTCTACTGTGGTCAACCAGAGATTGTCAGTGGCAAGCTATTTATTTTCCTCTTATAAGGCCTTGAGTGCTTTGGCATGTACATACATTTGAGCTTGTGCCTTGGAAGCATCCCAATTGGCCTTCTCTTTTTCCTCTGCTACTCTTTTATTTTCTTCTAGCAATTTATTAAGCTGCTCTATCTAGAAGGACTCTAGCTAGTCAACAAGGATGACTTGAGACAGATCCCACTGTGTAGCTTGCAGGGTAACAAGCTTTTCTTAGAGTCTTTTTAACTTTTCCTCTGCATGCTCGGCCCTAACCTCTACCATGACCAGCTTCCCTTTTGTGGAGATGAGGTCTAACTAAGTTGCTGTGACATCTTGAGGGATGTCAAACAAGGACATCATCACTTGTCCTGTCTACAACAACCAATCTAGAACATCCTCATGCTATACAGAATTCATCGAGGGACCAACCAAAGTTTGAGCATTATGTGCTCCTATAAAATCTGTTGGTGGCACAACAGGGACATTGAATGATTCTTTTATGTGGTCTGTGACCACTCTGTGGCTCCCACTGCATCTTGGTGCTGCATGACCACTATTGTGGCACCTTCACCAGTTTCTAATTACACTTGAAAAGATGCAGCATTCCCAGAGATCTATTGTGACCAATGTGATTCCCCTCCTCCTATTTGGATAGATACCTTGCCCTATTGATGATCAACTAAGATTGTGGGTCGTACGGCATCATTGATGACCCTAAAGAGATTGGCCTCATCTTGGCTTTCCCAATTGACCATTTTAGCGATGGTCCTAAGATGGCTCATCAATGGTCAATAGTCTTGCGACGGTAGTGGAAGCTAGTCTTGCTGGCCTATAATTTGTGTGTTGGGCCCTGCTTCCTGTTCCTACTCAGGCTCTAGTGTCTCACTAGCACTTTTCCTTGGGGCTGGTGGCTTCAATAATTTAGTGAATGAAGCATTTTGAACCTTTCTGGGGACATCATTGGTGTACCCCAAAATTCCAACACATCAACACAGCTTCTTGATAAGACAAGGGAAGGGCAATATGAACTTCCCCATCTTTCGTTCTTCAAACTACCTCAAAATTTTTGTAAGATATAGATGGGGTAGGTTGGCATTAACCTTGCCCATCAAGATGGCACTTCCTCTAGCAGCATATGTGAAAATTTTGTTTAAACCTTTTGTGGGGAAGATGTGATATGTGCTGATTTTGAAGTAGATTCTCTCTTCAAATGTCAACTCTCCATATGCTTTATCTTTCTTGTCGTACGCCCTTTTCAACCATATCTTTCATGCATCAGCATCGAAACGAGTGGACAAGTGAGCAACTTTTGGCCCTGTATTCAAAAGATTCAATACCTCCAAAATCTCTTTGGTAGAGAAATCAATAGAAACACCACCAACATCAACAGTGGTACCTTCCTCTTTATTGTGCCAAACTTGGTACATCTCTCTCAGGTACCAATCACCACTTTTAGAGAGAATAGGCCATAGTGGGGATCCTTTAAGTTGGTCCCTAACTACTTCGGGAGCAAACTTAGTGAAAGATCCAAAGTTGAGTTCCACAATCACAGCTGCTGACATGGACCATTCATTAATTACCTGAACACATTCTAGAGACAACGTGAGATGTTGTCCCTGTTCAAGTGCTCCAACATCTCCTCTTCAGCATGTCCTAATTGCACAATAACAAGAGGTTCCTGATGGATGTTAAATGATTGTGCCTCCTATTCTGTGCATTCCTTAAGAGATGCTTGGCCTCTACCTCTCCTTGGTCATTTGAATGCACCTTGAGAGGGTCCTCCTTACTGTTTCTCTTTTAGGGGCCATTTGCAATCACACGGAATGACTATTAGTAAGGTTTTTTACAAAATTTGATTTATACCTTACTTCCTACCTTAATAGCTTCATTTCTTGCTTCATGTGATTTAGAGTTAGAGATTTTCATAAAAATTCCCCTAAAATATTTGATATTGGGCCCCATTTTGATTGGGTGATTCCAGAAAATAATTTTCATGGTCTGGGTGAAGAGATAAAATTAATTTGGCAACTGTTTCTAACAATTTTAAGGTCACTTACCCTTATGATATCCTTCAGGCAACAACAAATTTTGAAAAAACTATGTGCAAATTGGAATGTACCCTTCCCCCATGACTAATTTAAACACTCCGAGTTTAAGCAGGTTCGATTGGAACGAGAATTAGAGTGTTAATGAGCAAGTTATAGATGTTTGAATGGTGGGTGCACAAGTTTGACAATGCATGAAAGAAAATTTCAGCAATTCCCATCGCATGAATAGTGAAGAATGATGTTGATGTGCACGGGGGATTTATATATATAGTATTTATAGACGCGATATCGCGTACCCGATAACATGAACCCGATATCACGTCGGACCCGATATCAGGTACCCGATATCATGTCCCTTTGAAAATAAGGTACTTGGCAAAATTGATGAATTTTCATATTTTCAAGGCCAAAAATGAAGGATTTAAGGTCAATTTGAAAACTCTAGGGTAACATTAAAGAGACCAAAAGGCACCAAAAGTGTAATGAAGTGGAATTTAATGATAAAATTCATGAATAGGATGAGGAAAAAGGACATGGTATGATGCATAGGAACATTGGAATTTAAAATAATGATAAAGGGAAAGATAATTGTAGCAATGCAATACTTGGAGGGTATAAGATGATGTGGTGACATGCAAAGAGTGCAAATTACAAGAATTACGCAAGTGGGTCCTCCCCAAAGCAAGTTCCTACCTATCATGCCCTTACGTAACCACACCTAAAATGTCCATAGGCACTAAAAAGGTTAAATGTAATCTACACTAGTTTCATAGCAAAACACACATATGTAGATACCACTGTGATGAGGTATGAGTTCTATGCCACACAAGACACAAGTTAGAAATACTTAGATAGTGAGGTGGAACGAATGGTAGATGGGATTGCAAAGATCGGGATGTGAGGTAACTAACCCTAGGCACAATGAATCCATAGTATAGGGCATGATTAATGTGTCATTAGCCCATCACTCCAAGATTAAGACCAAGTCCATTCTTTCGATCAATGACATCACATTGTTTCATCCAATGATGGATAACCATAAGAGCACTATGACAACAAGATGTACGATCACTTGGCATTTTGTCCAAGGGAGGAGTGATTTGGAATTTCCCTGCAGCACATTTTTTTCTTGATCTTTTCTTTGTGTTTTCCTCTTAGTTTTTTTCTTTTCTTTTTCTAGTCACTTTGGCACTTTGTTTTTTCCAACAATGAACTGAAGAAGCCACCAACCTTCAAGCATGGGTGCATGTCTTTCCAGTGGAACCCCCCAGAATAGCATTGAGTTTATTTATTGAGTGCCTTCATTACTCTTACTTCCATTTTTCGTTAGATCTACAAGGATCTTAGTACAACCAAGTTGCATGATAGCACTTATAGATGTCACTAAAAGAATCCAAAAATCCCCTTGATATCACACCCTGGCCATTCCTACTTAGTCCATCATTCTTCACTCTGGGCATAATGAGCACAAAGTTACTTTAAGTTTTTATGATAACAAGAATATCATTGTACCAAGAGTAAAACCTCTTATTAATAGAATGGATGGATAGATGTTGTGGGCTCACTATCCAAATAATTAGTCACCTGAGACTTGATAGCATAGAACAACACTTCAACCAACAAGTCACATGAGTATTTTATTTGCCAATGAGATTACCCTCAAAAAGATAAAACAACAAATTGAAAGATGAAAAACTGAAAAACAAAAAAAATTGTAAAATTGAAGAAAAGGAAAAACATTTATTAACTCTACTTGTTAGAATGGAGGATATCCCCCCATAACTAAACTTTTGGGCATGGCTAAAATTAATAAATGGAAAATGAAGATCCATGCATGTTGGAAATATTGGAGTCTGGTCATGTCCAACCCATTGGGTGTCTTTTGATGTGGTGGTTGGAATGTACCCAAATTGAGGTGCACACACTTGATTAAAGTAGGCATAGTGGGGAAAATTGTAAGATGTGGTTAATTGATAAGGAGTTGACCCACTATGGCACCTGTGACCATAAGATGGTATGCACAGATCCATATGTCTCCCTATGTGTTTATATTCATTGGGCTGCATGGTAGTTGGAGTATTGATTGGTGGCCCTGTTGAGGTAGCAGGAGGCATTGAGTTCGAAGGAGAAGGTGCATCACAACATTGGACTTGTGCTGAGTTGGTTGATGCAGTGGTTTCAGAACCGTGCTATCTCTTCCATGGTCATGCCTAAAGAAAGGATGCTTTTGACATTGTGGAGGACCTCCACTGCTATTGACAATAGCAACACAAGTAACGTTCGTGGGTTGGTGCTATGGTACAAAACCTCCTAACACAACTAGTGGTGATGTAGAAGGAGGTGAATAATGAGAATATTGAGGGCAAGGAGAAGTGAAAGGAACATGAGGTGGTGATCTTGTTGGAGAGGACATGGGTTGATAATACTCAGGAGAATGATAATGATGTGGTGAAATAGAGATGTTGACATAGAACATAATAAGTGCTTGGATTCAGATGGTATGAAGGGTGTGACCAGTTTGACTATGGCCTCCCCCACGATAGGGATTTTCGCCACAATGGTTAAACCCGGTATTTCTATATAAAATCTAAATGTAACATCCCTCCCCAATGCTCATGTAAATGTGATAAGATTGGGCATTGGCCTTTGGGATGATCGTACAGACATTGATATGGGTGATTTGCAATTGAGCTTCTATTCTTATTGTCTTCAACCCTTCATTTTGATTGTTGTGTGGTGTCCTGTCTTGTTTCTTGATTTAGCATAGTTCCACCTCTAATAATGTTGGCATATTCTCTGCATTTTTCATGCACCCATTCCATCATCTTATTAATCTTTGCCTCAATTTTGTCTAGTGATTGTAAAATTGGCAAAGATGATTCCACCTCCTTGAGGTGAGTTGATTTTCCTTCTTCATGATCATGGACCTTTGCTATTTTGAGATTTTGATCTTATTGAGAGCTTTCAACATTCTCCCATTTAGCCATTTCTCCTTCTTCTTTTGCTACTCGCTTAATAAGCTCTTGGAATTGGTGGGTTCGTAGCTCATATAGTTGACCTTAGGCATACATCCCTAGGGTCTCTCGTGTTTCATTACAGAGCCCATCTATTACGTGGTACATTAGCATTTCCTCAGAGAATTCGTGGCCTAGACAATTGTTTAACAATGAATAGTATCTTTCTCAGGCTATGTCTAAGGGTTCATGTTGCCCCTGTTTTCATTTTTGGATTTGTCTCCTCAAGGTTAACACTTTTGCATAGGTTTGATATCTTTCATTGAAGAGTTCTACCATTGTCAGCCAACATCGAATTGATTTTGGTCTTAAAGACCTATACCATACTTTTGCTTAGCCAATGAGTGTCGTAGGAAGGAGCTTAAGTTTTTACCACCCATTATCAATACTGTTCCATACACAAGAATCATGGAAGGCTTGTAAATGATGTTGCGGATCTAAATCATAGCCTCCTAAAAACTTGGGAAAGTTTTTTAAATTAAGCTTGGGTAGATGGCTTTCCTTACAATGCCTATGGGATATTCGAACAACCTCTTATATATGCATTAGGCTCTTAGTGGCCAGCAAGGGTTCATCGTCACTAGGTAGGTTATGAATTTGTGAATTGGAATGATGTTCTCTTTGTTTATGTATATAAGGAACCCCTACATCAAATTGAGTATTCCAAACTTCATATTCATCATCATATAATTTGTTGGTTCTCCAATGAATTGCCTTACTAGTTGTTGCGTTATCATAGTCTTGTGAGAGAGACATTATTGTGAATTTGTGTATGACTTATTTCCAATTACTTCTTTCTGAAAGATATATCATCAAGGCTTCATTACAGCGATCTTGGAGGATGTAACTAATCTAAATAACTAGCACCATCCCTGGCAACGATGCTAATGATGGGTGGCGAGGTACCCCTACACTCAACCATACGAATATGAGCGTTCATGCATGATCTGATCAAACTCCACAGACAGACTAGTTGTGGTATCTAGATAGTTACACATTGATCATAGTTCGATGTCTTCCCACCTGGACTAGTACTTACTTGGTCATGTATGGTTTAGTCTAGAGTGAGGCAAATGATGTGGTCCTAAACTAATGCTACTCCTAGAGACAATGGAAAATAATTTTGTTTTAAGCTAATAGGCAATGAGAAGCAAAACCTAAACTAGCCTAAGTGTGATGAGCATCCATCCTTAATCATCCGTGCACATATTGGACCTTGTGTACTACTTCTGGGATTACCAAGCGCATACTACTTGAGCACTCCTAGATACGCTACTGGGTTACCAAGTAGTTACACTTAAATGTTCGTGATTAAGTCATACTCATTCTGCATTTAACAGCAGGAATAGTAAATGATAGTAAAGACATATTAATTAAGAAAATAATAAATAATAATAACAATAAAATGATTAAAAACTAAGTGAATGTTGCAATGATGGAGTAATCTCGATCTTTATTGTCAATCATGTGCGTGTCCAAGTACGTCACACTCGACTAAAGGTTCTGTATAATTACAATCATTACATTGCGGGCATGCACTAGGGAAAGAATTGAAATTAACTGAAAACTGACAAAAAGACTCTACTCTATACTTGGAAAAAATCCCCCTCTTTTGTTCCTGTGTGCCCAAATGTGTATTTATAGGCTTACATAGGAATCACAATATCGTGTATCCGATATTGTTATCTAGGCCATGATATCATGTACTTTATATTGAGGATCCGATATCGGGGCCTGGCAAGCCACGATTCATCACACACCATAGCATCACAATCACATGCGATATAGGCACAACATGGAAATCTAACACACACAAGTTGTATCACAATCCCTTATGAGATAAACACTAGTGCATAAAAGCTATTCATTGATATTTCTATGCTTTCATGATTCATGCTTATTAAATTGACAAACTCATTTTGTCTAAGCTTTACCATATTTTTTTGACTACCTAGTAGCATGCTCTTATTTTGTTACAAAACATTTGTTATGAAGTTAACCTTTCCCATGTTTCTAGCAAATTGCAATAATCAAGTGATGAGTCATCAACTGGCTACTTCGACGGGCATGCGTCGATGCAACCCCATTGATGCATGAGAAGATGCATTGACTTATATGCGTTGACGCAATGTCATGTCATGCCTATATAAATGCATATACCCACTGCATTCATAACATGTTATGTTGTTAGTGTAGCCAAGTTCTTACAATTTTCTTCCACCAGAGTTAGAATATTTTCTAAGTGCCTACAATAGGACTTCAAGCAATTATACAAATTCTTATTGGAGCATCATTATACTTGAACACATTGATGTGACGACAATAAAGACAAGATTCTTGATACTCCTTGTAGCACTTAGAATAGATTAATGTTTATTTTATGCATTTTATTATTAATGCAATTTACATTCGTATCCTTAGTTAATTAATGCTTCTAATAATGAACACATAAGTATAACCACTTCAAACGTACAGTTTAACGCTTGGTAATCCCAGCAATGGCTATTTGGTACACCCAACAATAAACACTTGGTAACCTAGTGGTGTTAATACAAGTTCAAGATGTGCACAAAAAGTGGCTCAAATGCTTATGTTAGTCTAGTTAGTTTGGGAATCATTGAATAGTTAAGTAGTTAATTTCTCAATTAATCATCTTTGCTTCAACACTTAGATTAAATAAATAAAAATATAGCATATAAATAAATATCATCTGCCTTGGCTCACACTTAACCATACAATTGAACTTACACAAGTGAGATCTAAGAAGACAACAATCATATTTCCCAAAGTCACTATCTTGGTCTATAGGCACACTTAGGTACTAAGTCTATGAAATTCAACCAGATCGCTAGTGCATAGTTGTGATTCATATGATTAGATAGAGGGACTACTTGTTGCTCATCACCAAGCATCCTCAACTCTTGTGAAAAGCTCAAGAGAATTTAATTTATAGAAATTAGTTGAAGATTTTGGTGCATATCACACATTATGTTAGTTAAGGTATTTAAAGGAAGATATAGTTAAACACATAATTTATCTTTATTGTCAAAATTGTTGGGTCTTTCTTTGTCATTGTTGTTTTGGAGCTTATTTGTTATTGATGGAATATAGTGTACTTTGATTTTTTCTAATATTAATTATTTTTTGGGGGGTTGACATCCTCCTAATTACCTTTTTCTTTTTTGATTTTGAACAATTGGTATGTGAGCAAGGTTGGAAATTGACACATATGTAGCTATTGGCTATATGTCTTTGGGTTTACTTATAGTGATTCTTTTTGGTTCATGCCCCATGTCTCATAACCCTTTGACACCTATATGCCTTTATTTTTCATCTTTAAATAGAAAATGAAAAATTTCAAGCAACTTGGTAACACTCCTCAACTTTAAGATTTTTACTTCATACTTGGTGTTACTTTCATTCTCGTATTATGTAATGTGGTTTTTCATAAAGATTATTCCACTAATTTTCTTCCATTGTTAGTTCAAGGTGACATCATTCAACATGTGATGCTTCAATTGACTTCTTAAATGTTTTTCTCTTTAGTATCTCTTCTTTATTAATAGGAAATCTTTAGTAGAAAGTAAAAACCCATTTGGGCACTTCTAAGCAAGGGCAAGGTCTAATCCTTTTCCTAACCTAGAGGGGAGGCTTTTTAGGATTGGTTGCAAGGATAAAAACTTGAAAAGGTATCCCCAAAATTGTTGGGCATTTTCTTTTTGTTGTTTTAGAGTTTCTTCTCTACTTCTCTACTTTTGTACTTTGAATTTTTATTTTTAATATATTTATATTTTGGGGTTTGACACCCAAGAATTTCAAGCAATTGTATAAATAAACAATCCTTTTTAAATGTTTTTTGTCATTTGTGAATGTATATATTTAATTATATATTACTAGTACAAAAGAGTTGTTAGTCTAGTGGTAAGCCTCTTGACTTAGTGACTCTAAGTTCTTGGTTTGATTCGAGTGGACAATTTTAAGTTATAAAGTTTTAATTTTCGTATATATTTAAAGGTAAATATAGTTACAAAATATTTTAGGTTCCAATTAGAAATTTGTAACTCAACATTGCCCACCAAAATTGAACTCATGAGTCTTACCACTAAGCTAACACCTCATTGTTACCATGCAAATCAATGACTTTGTTTGACATTGAAACATCATCAATTTTATGCAAAATAAAGTAATGACACTATTTAGATGATACATTCATAGTTATGTTTGTAATTTTAAACCTATTTTAAAACATCTATTACAAGATCAACACTGCATCTCTTAGTACTTGTTTTAGTGTTTATTCAAAAGAAACAATTTCGAGCTATTAGACTTTGATATATGTTTGTTCCTCTCAAATTTATATGAAAGCTTTTTAATTTTCTTCATTCTTTGATTTGTAATCCCACTGACAACTTTGATATGCTTGTATCTTAAAAGCTTGAAACCATGCTTGTATCTTAAAAGCTTGAAACCATGCTTGCTTTTACCTTGATAAAGTGAAATCGTACTTCTCATATCAGATAGCTTTAAAGGGATAAAGTCCCATGGAAAAGACAATGTTTCCAAGGTAATCCCTAGTTATAATTTCCAACCCCTTGGAATGGAACCCACAACCTGCCACGTAACTGAAGAGGCTTTAGCATAGATTGACACAGGTGCAGCCATTGCTTTACAAGAAACATGAATGAAATGCAGCAAGGCACAACTACCTTCCGTACACGGTTCATCAACCTTGTTCACCACATCCAATTAACATTTGCCACGTACCAAATGTTCTTAAAGTTAAGACGCCTTTCCGTACAAGATACACGTTCCTAAATTTTGTAACTTGCCATTTTAGGCTGCCTCTTTCCATTTTTCCTTAAAAAAAAAAAAATCATGGTATGTCACGAAACCTTATCAAAACATTCCCGTGGTAAATTATTGCGTTTTAAGTATTTAATACATCTGCGGGCAAGCATAAAATTAAAAAAAAATTCGCCAATTAAAAATCCATACGTTAAGCTACTTGATCGAATATCGCCGTGGAATATTATAGAGGGCCGCGGGAATATGCTCTGCAAAATTTTTTGAACAAACACGAGCTTTCATAAAAGCTGGCGAAATAAAATCGGATCCAAATAATAATGTATTTTTCATTATCGTTGAGAAAATAAGCAGAGACTGGTTCAGAAACTGCCATGCTATCATTCCGGAACTTCACTATCTGGAAGTAGCCATCGATCGGACATCCCACAACTGCTTCCTGTCAAGAAGTTGAATTCACTTGCGGTTTTGAATTTTATCAAATTTCATTGCTTCACTTGTGATATCATTATACAGACATCCGGCATCGATGAAATAGGATGCTCCTAATTCAACGTGGACGGAATTCGGGATTCATCGATGGATGGATGGGATTTTGTCACGGTTTCCTCTACGATCCGTTCCAGAATATTCCTTCCTCTTCAATGGAGGCTTTCAAAGCCCTGCAAATCCGACGGCTATCGACGTTTACGTCGTTGATCCGATTCTGTTCACGGTCTGCCTTCATTGTCGCTGTCTTTGACGCGAATCTTCTTGCGGTTTTTCCTGTGTCCGAGTTGAATTTGGTGGAAGTTTTATTAATGCTGTGTGCTCTGCGCGAATGAGGTCTCTGGAATGGTAGGCGCGGCGTTGCTCGTTCCGCCTCCTCTGCGTCTGCGCTTGTTTTCGTATTTATTGATCGCGTTTCTGGTCGTTGCCATTGCTTTGGGATTTCCGAGAAGTCAAGGAACGCGCTTTTGCATCCGCACGCAGGGTTTTAAGTTTCCGCCGCGTGAAATCGTGCTTCTTTTCGGCTTTCTTCTCAGGCCGTCCGCTGAGCCGCCTTGATATTCCAGGTTCGTGTTTTTCGCGTTTCGAAATTGTTCAGGTGCGATGAATGAAACCGCAGTCGGATTTTGGAAATCTGGAAAGTGAATTTGTCCGTCTACATGAATTAGTTTTGAGACCTTTTTGTTTTCCTTTTGCGATATGTTGGTTTTCAAATCATTGTTTTTTAACATTTTTTTAAAGCTTTCTTTTCTTAGTAAATAAAAAACCTTCTGAGGACGTAATAAAAAGCTTTTTCAGTTTCAGTTTCATTGAATGATTTCGTGCAAAAAGCAATGAGATTGTTTTTAATTTGTGCACAAAGTTTGTCTGTTATGTGTTAAGCTTTCCAATGCTCTCGCATGGAAGAAAGAAGATTGTTGTTATTCGCGCAAGAAGTTTGTCTTGAGTGTTAGGTTTAGTCTATTCCGGGTGTTTTGATATTTATTTAAAATTTAAAACAGGATTTTGGGAATCGAACATCTGGAAAACTTCACTGTCCTTGATCATCGTTGGCAATCAGAGTTCTGTTTTGGATTATTTGAGCAAGATTGATTCATGTTAAGGAGAGCACAATGGAAGCAGTGGGAAGGCTAGGCACGATTATTTCGCAAGGAGTTTCCAGTGTGGCAGCTCCGTTCGATCCTTTCGGGGGTGCAGTGGACATCATAGTAGTGCAGCAGGAGGACGGCACGTTCAAGTCGACGCCATGGTACGTTAGGTTTGGAAAGTTTCAGGGAGTCCTCAAGCGACGACAAAAGATCGTCAGAGTTGCAGTTAATGGGGTGGAGGCAAACTTTCACATGTTCTTGGATCACAAGGGCTCAGCCTACTTTCTGGAAGAGCAAGAATCTGATGAGGAGGAAAACATTTTTTCTCCCCCTAGTGCTGCTTCATCTGGAGATGAAACATCTGCTAAACCTGTCTTCAAGAATGAGGATCCAAAGAATTTGTCCCCATCTCCTCCTGCCAACGATGAAAGCACCCTGTTTCGATCTTCTGAACATAATACACCTAATAGTCAGATTTCCGATTTGAGCACGGATGACTCTGCTTCTCAAAATGTGAAGAATGACAAGAGCCTAACCAGGACTTACTCAAGGAAACGGTCCATATTTGGCTTCTTCAGAAGAAGGCAAAGGACATACCCAGATTCTCAGAGTTCTAATCGGGTGGGTATAATTCGCAGTGATGCAATTCAAAGGGTTGACTCCCTTGAGGCAGCAGAAAGGGTTGCAAATTTGTTAGATGACAGGTGGGTCTCTGGTGCTTCTGCCAAAACAGAAATTGCTGTGGAAGAGCAAGATGAAGCCTTTGAAATGAGTAGCTTTTCAAGCTCCAATGAAAATGATACATCTGAAAGGAATGAATCCGAAGCAGGAGCTTCTTTGCAAAAGAATGTATCTGATGAGTTGGGTTTAAATGATCTATTAGATAAAAATAAAGTTGCTGACAATGGTAGAAGCATTCTTGCAGATGCGGCTTATGCTACTGAGTTTGAGCGTCCTTCACAAGGAGGCATGGATCATGATGGAAATCCAAGTTCTGATGGCCCCAGAACAGATAGCATGGAACCTGAATATAATGATGACCAGTTGAATGAACCAGAAAATGGGAAACTATCACAAGGCCTTCGTACATGCGATGACAAGTCAGAAGATAGAGTGAAGACAAATATGATAGATGAGAAGCTTGATAAATTAGTTAGTGGAAGTGTAACAAACTCTATCCAGATGAAGGAATCTAATGGTTTTGAGTACAATGTAGAAATTAAAAATCAAGATATTCCCCAGTTTGGTATTTTAACTGATTCTGCTCAGGCTTCAAGGGAGCCATTTGAAGAAGTTATTGAAAGTCAGGTGCAAAGGGAAGGAGCTGCAGCATACTTGTCTCATGATAAATCCCAAAATGATTTGTCAGCTGTACATCATTCAGGCAGTTTTCTAGTTCACCACAATCTAACTTCTGAAGTTACAAATTATGAAATGTCTTATCAGCGTGATCAGGATGAGAGAGGCGTCATATCAGCAGATGCTTCAGAAGGAAGGTGTCAGCCTAAGGATCTGATGGAATTTGCAGAAGACAATTTTTCCAAATCTGAAGCATTAGAAAATAAGATGTATAAAATTTTTGAACCTTCACTTGATGAAAACATGCATTTTCCTCTTGAACGCCATAATTCTTCAGATTCAGTGCGGTTGGAAGCAAAAGAAATTCATAATTTAAATACTGATGTAAAGGACACAATTGAGAATAACAAATGTAGCTCACTCAAATCTGGACTTGATTGTTATCAATGCACAGTTCTTGTCAGTGTTGATCAAATTGAGAGAGACATGATAGTTGCTAAACATGAGAATGTTGAGTTGGAGAAGATGACATCATCAATGGTGCCTCATGACATTTCAACCAGTATACAGTCATCAAATGAAGTGGATAATAAACTCTTTTGCAATCTTTGCAAAAAGAGAATTGGAATTACCCAATTTGAGACAACTATGTTGCAAGCAGATTATAATCATTCTCAAGACCATGGTGTTTATGAAACTGAGAATGCTTCACCAATTTATAAAAGATCTTGTTTAGGCCATTGTTTGCGAGATTTAACTGTTGTTCCATTTATGGAATTTGAGGAAGGATGCAACAGTAGGGATGCCATTTCAGGCAATGGATTTGTCGCTACCAGTAACTGTGAACAAGATCATCCTAAATTGTTCGATTGTGACAATAAACTGAAAATAGAAGCCATTTCAGGTGATCATGTTTGTAAAGAAAGTGTGAGTAAAATTTTTAAAGGTAACATTATTAATGATAATGGAGTCTCTGAGAATATGCTTGCAAGTAATGGAATGTGTGATAGTATGCTTGCAAGGAAAGGAGTTCTAGGAAATGAAAAAGAACAAGAATTCATTCAGGTAAATAATATTTGCAAGAAGCATAACCAATCAAATTGGTTGGAAATACAGAATTCTGATTTTTCACAGCAACAACAAGATACATGTAAGAACCCTTTATTAAATGGACATTTGCAAGATGAAGAAGACTTCGAATTGTCTGGCAATGATGAAACTGTTCTGGATAGCTGTTTATGTCTTTCTGAAATGCAGGTGCAGTCTGAGTTGGAAATCAAACCTGTTTCCGCAAAAGAGGAGGTGAAGTATAAAATAGAAAATGAAATTGATCACGGTAGTGAAATACTAAATACTTCCGATCAATCTTCTGACAATCCAGATTTATCTGCTAAAGGCAGCAGATCAAGCATGAGAATAGATTATCTAAATGAAAGTTGCATGCATGAGCCTGTGAGTTTTGAAATGACCCCTTTGTATGTTCCTCAATTATGTGAGAATTCAAAAGATACCATTACACAACGATCAGAGTCATTACTAAACAGTGGCATGAGTTCCTTAGATGCAAATAACGCATTTTCAGAGACTGTTGTCAGCAACTCCCTAGACTCGAATTCAAAAGATACCATTACACAACGATCAGAGTCACTACTAAACAGTGGCATGAGTTCCTTAGATGCAAACAATGCATTTTCAGAGCCTGTTGTCAGCAACTCCCTAGACTCTGGTGCTGCATGCTTGAAAAAACAATCTGGTCATGTGACAATGGCTACTGAAATTTATAATATGGAAGGCAAGGCACATAAGGAATGTACACCACGAGAGAGTGCTTCAGTTAGCATGCAAACCTGCACTGTAACAGAAGCTGCGATTTCAAGCATGGAGTCCACCTCTGCTATTGGTATTCAAAACACTCCAAATTCTGAATAAATTTTGGAAGAAATGAATTTGATTATTCTAGGTTCATGCTTTTTGTGTCAAAATATGGTGTTTCATGTTTTCTGACTTCATAGAGCATTAATTTGCCACACAGTGTCATAATTTTAGTGTGTTGATTCTTTATGCAGAAATTTCACTTTGTAGGCATTTGTTAGAAGAGGGTATGGGAAACGGTGCTGCAGCTGAAGCTTTTGATTCTCATAAAGTATCGTTAGATGAATTCCGCAGATTTTCTTCAGAAATTACAAAAGATGAACGGCTGGTGGTCAAAATTTGTGGTAGATATTATCCATGGGCTACAGCTGCACCAATCATTTTAGGCATGGCTGCTTTTGGCAATGAAGAGCAGGCTCCAGAAGAGGGTTCAATTCCAGTGGAACAGACCCAGAAACCTTTTAATAGATCTATATCTGCCTCAACTGCTAGCGCCGGAGGACGCTGGAGAATTTGGAGATTACCATTTAGTAGATCTAGGCTTCCTGATAGAGGTAGCTCTAGTCCAATAACTCTAGATGACAAGTATGTTAACAGAAGTGAAAGTTCCTTGGAGAGCAGTGTTGATGGGTCATTAATTACCAAAAATGGGTACTACATGAAGGCTGGAAAGCATAAATCAAGAGTAAAAATTCCAAGGTCTGATCAGTTGGCATCACTGAACCTTAAGGAAGGACAAAATACTATCACTTTCACATTTTCAACAAGTGTTCTTGGGCAACAACAGGTTTGTTGTGAAGGCCTTCTTGTTTAGATTGTTTTAATAAATCCGTATGCTATACCATCAAGTTCCATTTGTTTATCCACTAATTTATTTTATTTAATAGGTGGATGCCCGTGTTTATTTATGGAAATGGAATACAAAAATTGTCATATCAGATATTGACGGTACCATTACCAAGTAAGTTGTGTTTTTCGTTAAGTGATATTACGTGAAATTAGATGACAATTCCTAATTAATAGGATATGAGCTTGCAAAACGATGGATCACGTGCAGTATTTCGTTGCATAATAATGTTGTTAGAAATGTCTAAATATAACTAACGTATATGTTTATACTGTCTCTCAAGGAGACCTTTCATGGTTATTATCGCTATTTATCATTTTGCTCCTTCATTTGGTCATCATAATCATTCTAGTAGCGTTATGAGTGCCCCTTTTACCATTCATGTCCATTGAGACTCATATCAATAGCTATTCATTTGGTGCACGAATCTAATCAGTGAAACACCAACACTTTAATCCTGTTGAACAGTAGAGATTCTGATGCATATATATTAGTTGTTTGTATGTTAGAAGCTGGTGGTATTCTATGATGCTTATTTACATTGATCCAACTCTATAATATGATATGAAAGGACATTTCATCATATGTGAAAGATATAAAATTTGGTTGTACAACGTTTAAGCATGCCCATATCTTTGAAGATGTAATCTTAACAACCATCTATTATTAAGACTTTATGAACCCTAGGACATACCACTAAGACATATATTAATATACAAATATGTGACTAGTGAATTTTATTTCTGAAACTCATCAATGGACATACTGAGTTACTACCTGAGGTAAATAGCACTGGAAATGTTTTCTTTGTAACACTATTCTCTGTTGAAATTTTGAAAACGTTGCTTTTAATTAATGTCTTGGGATGTTTTGATATAACTGATTAAATGACAATTTAGAAAATGGATATATCATTACATCCTCCTTAGAAAGTCTATTACAAAATGCATTATATATTTATTAAAATTATGGTATTATATTTTGTTGGGACAAGGCTAGGATGATGATGATGATATTCTGAAGTGAGTTGCCTTGTTATTGTTTATTCTTTTTTGGTTTTATGCAGATCTGATGTACTTGGTCAGTTTATGCCTTTGGTTGGAAAAGATTGGACACAGTCAGGTGTTGCTCATCTTTTCTCTGCAATTAAGGTAGGCTTTTCCACATCAGTTTTTAATTTTGTTATATTTTAATATTTTGTTTCTATGCAATTTTTTGAAATTGACTTTTCAAGTTCCATTTAGAATTTGATGTGAATTTAAAATTTAAAATGTTTTAAAAATTCATGGGTCTTATAAAATAAGGATGTGGAAGCAATATAAGTTTAAGTTCAAGAATATAGTTAATAAAGGAATTTGAATAATTAAATTTTTTCTTCCTTTTCATTAAGCTTCTAAAGCACTGTCAACTAATTATCTGATTATAGCTATCCTTGGCATAATACAACTTAGAATCCTTCATATTTTCTTATGTTTTTTACAGGAAAATGGGTATCAGTTTATGTTCCTTAGTGCTCGTGCTATTGGACAGGCATATATTACAAGGCAATTTCTTGTTAATGTGAAACAGGTATTTAATGGACAAAACGGTAGCCTACCCTAGTATATTCCCAACTGTTCGCTGTAATTTTATATTGTGTAAAGTTATTTCGGTGAGTAATTTGTGCTGTGATTGCAGGATGGTAAGTGTTTGCCTGATGGCCCTGTTGTGATGTCCCCTGATGGATTAGTTCCATCCTTGTATCGTGAAGGTTTGTATTCTTAAGCATCTCATAAACTTTGATTGCGATATTGTTGGCTTCTTGCTTCTTGATAGTTGTTTTCATTCTTAAAAAAAAGGAAAAATATTTAAGGACCAGCTGGAAATCATGGCACTGTGTACAGTATGTACTTGTGGAAAACATTTTGCTGCCCTTTTTCAACTATTTAACATAATCCAATGTGTTTCAAATCATATCAATAGACCTCCCTTGATTTTTAAGGGTCTTCTGTGTACATACCTCCCAAGCTGAGCTTAAAGCCGCCATACACTCCACAGCAAGAGTTATAGGTGATACGACAGGAATTTGTGCATGAGTCTTAATCACTGAGTTATAGGCAGACGCCTTGAGATTTCTTTATAGCTGAAAATCAAATACAGCTATTAAAAGCACTAACCAGAACAGAAAATGACAACTTCTACTATACTGCAAACTGTATTATCTGTAATTGGAAGCATTGAAGGAAATCACGAAATTATGGTAAAACAACTTGATTGGAAGTGAATAAGGTACAAAATAGGGAAGTCTGTAAAGGGTAAGAGGCTGAAGTGTTTGGGAAACAAATAGCCATTGATGCTGTAGTCAACCCTTGAATAAGCATATCAAATTAAATTTCACAACCTGTTGTCTATTTTGTTTCCATGCAGGATATTGACTAGGTGATGAATTTTTTTGGCCAACAGGCCAACTACCAGCTGGCCTTTCTTGGTCACGGTAAATAATATAAATTGATCATAATATGAAAGAGGTAAGGGTGAGCTATCAGGTCACAGGGAAAGATTTGATATTCTGTAAAAGGAAATGATCATATAAGTACTCTTTATAGCACATCAAACCAAATATAATTTCTTGTCAAAAAAAATTATTCAAATTTCAATATCTTAAAAGGCATGGATGTCCCTTAAAAGGCACCGAATGTAGAGAGTAATTATTTCTTATTTAATTTATATTTGGATTATGTTGTTCTGTTTCAGGAGTTGGTGTTTCTTTTGTTTGCATTCGATGCTTTATACTTTTTGAAATGTTATTAATTTGTTTATATTTTATTTTTAAAAAGACATTTCCATTTTCATGGCTGCAGTGATTCGGAGGACTCCTCATGAATTCAAGATAGCCTGCCTTGAGGTAGCTACTCTACACAAGAAATTTTTAAGAATTTTAAACTTGAATCGGCTACCTTAATAAGGGCATACTAATAGTTAATTGTGCATGTTCCTATGACCCATTACGCAACCACATAATATATGTAAATCTCTCATGAATGCACAGCTTATTTTCTCCTTAAAAAAATATTTTATTACTGCAGCTAGGTTATCTAACCTTTTGTTGTCCAACATATTGTGTTACGCAGCAAATAAGAGCATTATTTCCATCTGACTGCAATCCATTCTATGCGGGATTTGGAAATAGAGATACAGATGAAATTAGTTACCTCAAGGTTGGAATACCTACAGGAAAAATTTTCATCATTAACCCCAAGGTGCCGTAATTATCTCTCTCAAGGATGGCACATATCTGCATATTTACATCTTGCTAGATAGCTTTTGCATATTCTATTCGAGTAGGTTTCAAACATATTTATATCTGCCCGTGTTTTCACACTAATGTATGCTATAGGGGGAGGTTGCTGTCAACCGTCATATTGATCCAAAATCATATACTTTGCTTCATACACTTGTACATGGAATGTTCCCAGCAAAATCTTCATTCGAACAGGTGTGTGAAGTCATTAATGTCACTTATTCATTATATATGAGCATGTCAAAAGTACCCTGACATAACTTTAATGTTGACATTTTTCAGGAAGATTTTAATTCATGGAATTATTGGAGAATGCCTCTTCCTGATGTTAACTAAGGCAACAAGGTGATAACATAGCATCTTTGACTGAAGTATCCATAACATCTTTTATTAAATGAATGATAAGTCACTGTACATGGTACATGGGTTCTCCTGGGCGCTGAAATTGAAGAAACAGGGTACTTTTGTGTGCCTAACTGATTCGATTCAGGTAAGAAATTGAGCAACACTACTATTCTAGGAAACATCTTTTGACGGCCATTTTCAAGTTCCTTCTAACATGTTTATTTGCAATTTAATGTGCAAAGGGCGGGCCAGAAGAAGAAAGATATTTTAAGGAGACTCTCTTACTTGATCATGATTATGAGCTTGAAGCTTCTGTTCAGTTTAAAATCTTATAAATTTTATTTTCATCTAAGCCTTATATAATTTTTGCATCATGACAAATGTCATGGGCTTATTCATGTGAGATTTTACATGTAGACGTAGATGTACAGCCACTGAATGTTAGTTTAGTGCAAGATTTCTTGACGATTATTATTTTATTGGTAGCAGCAGTCAAAATGACATGGGTTCCACTCTCGTGGGTAGGATTGAGACTCTGAGGATATAACCTTTGGCCCTTTAGCTATACTGTAAATAATTCATGCATGCCCGACCAACTGGTCATAATTTTCTTTAATGGGGTTGCAGCTACTTTTAAAGCATAAGAGTCCATTGCCTAGGCAGCAGCCTTCATGCATCTGCATCATGAACTAGTGTATATATGTGCTGCTGCTCCAATCAGTTACTATTGGCCCAGAAAAATTTTTCTGGGAACATATTATTGGATTCAATTATAATATTGTTAAATACCTGTTGGTTTATACAACTTACTTAAGAATCGCATCATTCTCTAAAAATTATCAAAACATGATGGTGTCCGGTAGAAGTTTTTACCGTTCTCTATTAACTGACCTTCTGTGTGTTATCTCTTGCGCTGTTACAATGAAGTGTTCGATTAGGAGTCCTAGACATGGAATTTTGGAGTCATCGGATCAATTCTCTAGTGTGGTTGGCAGAATTCCAGCAGGTAACCATGAATCATTTACAAATTTGACAAATTCTATGGATTTGGTAAAATTTTATTGAAAGTGGTGTGGTTGACAAATCAAGAGGGTTTAGTTGATGTATTTAAATATATTTGGTCTCACCAAGAGACTAGATGGATGGAATTAAATACATTTAGTCATGGCTGTAATTAATGTTTTTATTTCAAAAATTTCATAACCTTTTAATATTAAAATTTAAAATTTATTTTCCTCTGCAAAGTTTTTAAAATTTATGGAAAAGATGAAAGAGATTTACATAAAGACATGGTATGTAGGTTTACCTTTTTGAAATTTGATGACCTAAAAATTTTAACTAAAGGCTTTTCATTTATAGATTAAGCTTTAGAATTTATAAATTTTTTTAACTATTTTATTTACCAATTTGAACTTAAGCTTTTCATTTATAGGTTAAGCTTTTTTATTCAAGGACTAAGCTCTAGTATTTATAAAAAATTTTAAATATTTTATTAATCAATTTTAACATAAGCTTTTCATTTAGGGATTAAAAATAGTTCCAATAAGCAACAATATATTCAATCTAAGTATTTGTTGCAAGGAAAGTTCAAATTTGCCATTTATTGATTTACAAGCAAATGATTTAATGGTAACAAATGGTAAAGAATATTGTAAGCTACCTAATTAAATTAGATAGGAATACACTTGAGAAGGAAAACATGAAGTATCAACCCTAACACTATAAGTGAAAATACTATGTATTACAATGAGTTGCAAATGAATGAATAGTTTTATATATAGTGAAGAGCAAATATAAAAATCATAGTATTTAGACTTCAAAAATTAAATATATACATATATTTTAAACAATTGAGCAATCTACGTTACTATCTAACATTTAAGTTGATTGAAAATTATGAAAAATTAAAATAACGTTTTTTAAAAAATAAATTCATTATATAAAAACACCTATTTCAATCAAGATCAAGATAAGTGGAGTGTTAGGTTATGAAAAGTTGGTCCATTTTCAAAATCTACGAAGGACTCATTGATCATGCCATGGATGCTTTGTTAAAGCCTCTTAGTTCATGCCATGGATGCTTTGTTAAAGCCTCTTAGTTAGTGTATAGATTTTTTATAAATACTAAAGTCTCCAAAATATAATACATCATTTTTGCATGAGCATAGGGAAATTCTAGTCATTTGTCTCCAAGAAGCTATAAATCAATAAATTTGAAATTTTGAGTTTTTTCAATGACTAATATAAAATATATTCTTTTGATGAGGAATAAAAGACATTGTTTTCTTTTTACAGTAAACTCTTTTAATATTTGATGAGTTGCATGGTTTGGCCACATTGATGGGATCTCGTCGATGTGATCTCGTCGATGCAGGGTTTGACCCATTGATGTGTACCTATTGATGGGGCATCTTGTTTCACTTATAAATGTGCACCTACCCATTGTGTTTATGGCATTTCTTTCATAGTTGTAATGAAGTTCTTGTAGTTTTAACTCTTAGAAGTTAGAATATTTTTTAAATGCCCGTAGTAGGAGTTAAAGAGTGTACACTGTTGTACCTAAGCATTTCAATGTGTGAGGCAATAAAGACGAGCTTTTTGATCAAACCTTATAGCACTTGAACTAGCTTAATTGTTTCCTTTATGCATTTAATATTTCAACAATTACCTGAAATGTTTTAAGCAATTAAGTAATTAAGTAATTAATAGCGATTAAACAACAAACATAAGTATTACCACTTCGATTCTATGTCTAACACTTGGTAATCCCAGTAATGCCTAACGTTTGGTAACCTAATGGTGTTATACGTGTTCAGGAGGATGTGTACGGCAAGTGGGAATAGATGCTTATATTAGGATTAGTTAAATATTAGCTAGCTGTTAAATTATTTAGCAATTAAATACTTTATTCTTTATTCTTTGGCAACTTAAAACATAAAACACAAAATGATAAAAATCACATACCTTAGTTACATTTAACCATACCCTTGAACTTCACAAGTGGAACTAGGAAGACAACGATTACAACAATTAGTTTCACCTCCTAGAACTAGTGTACAAACAAACCTGAAGTCTTCGGAATTCAATGGGATTGCTGGGTAAATGCTAATGATTCATGTGGTTAGGCATAAGGTATACTTATTGCTTATCATTGGTGCCATTGCCAGGGACTCTAGTTAGTTTCATGCACTATCTAGGACTTGGTGAAAAATCATTTAACATCATTGGATTGAACGTTAAAGTTGCAATCATTCTAACACTAATAACAATTGTAAAAAAAAAACATTGATAATTTTCTTCTAATCCAAAACGTCTTCTTCTTACAGGGATGATTCTCTGCCAAAATTTGAGCACACATCTAATCCAAGGAATGAACAATCAAACTAGCCAGTGCCCCAATAATGTTGAGTGGTATATACTCATCTCAATGAGTATGTGCCCAATTTCACCTTCATCCCACATCAGGATGACTAGATGCGGTGGAGAGACATGGAGGGTAACATTATGTTACTACCTGATCAATTAGTTCCTACAATGCTTCAACAAACTCTTATGAGGTTGGGTATCCAAGGGCTCCAGATTGAATACGTTGTGTAGGATCATAACTCCAGAGATTATCATCCCACCAAAGCACAGCGTAAAATCGATCAGTAACAAGAGAAATTCTATGAAGCTACAAAGGGGAAATGGTTCAATAACCCCTTGTTCTTGCTGGGCCAAAAAGACAATGAGGATCCCTTCTCTAGGGATTCTCATTTCACTAACTCTCCTTCCCTTGGTTTTGACAAAGGGGGCTTGAGCTAAAATTTACAGTCCACTATAAACAAGCCCAATTCAGGCAAGAATAGGTCTCGTGATCATGGGGGATCCAAAGATGGAAGTCATGGTAGGAATAGGGACAAGCATCACAATGATGATCATGGCCACAACCATTGAAGAGGGGGTGGTAAGCACCGTGGTGCTAGTCCTCCTTCTACTTCACCTTTGTCATCCTATTCTTCATTCTCTAGCTTCAATCAAAGCTATAGAGGACATGACCATGATGGAGGTGACCAGTGGGACAAAGATGATTATGATTATAAAGCCTACTGAAATGATTGAGATCAAGGGCATGGGCATTCAAGGAAGGCCCACCACCATGAGAGAAGGGACAATAGAGGGCATCATAGGCATCATGACTATCATAAAGGCCATGACTATGGTGAGCCTTTGCTTGCTACTTGAAACATGCTGAATATCATAGAGGTAGTCAGAATTCTAATAAGGCATGTGAAAGATAGTTGAATAAAGCGGTCGGATATGAACAACATCCCCAAAGTTTGAAGGGGGATATAATTCAAATCCGCAAAATTATCCACAAGTCTTTCACGATGCTTGTGCCTTGCAAAACATAGAAAATGAATGGAAAAAACTTAAGCTATTACCCAGGACACTCATAAAAGAAGCAGAAAGTTGGTATCGCTCTTTAGAGCTAGAATCAATCTGTAGATGGAGTACAATGCTTGAGTTGTTCAATGACAAATATCAAATGTACTTCAAAGTGTCTTACTTGAAAAAGTAGATCCAAGGTTGGCAACAAGGAATACATGAACCCTTGGATGTAGCCATGGGCAAGTACTATTCCCTTTTACATTAATGTCTTGGCCATGGTTACTCTCAAAGGGAGCAGCTTCGCCAAATCATAAATGGGCTCTAATTAGAAATGAGGAGAGCTCTTGGGGCCTATGCCCAAGAGAGATTGTTAGAACTTAGAGCCCATTAAATCCAAAGGCTTATTAAGTAGGTTGCTAAAGAAGAAGGAGAGCTCAAAAAAAGTGAAAGTGTGAAGGAGTACAATTGGGATCCTTCTATCAGAAAAAGGAAAGTTTGGTTTATTCACAATGAGGAGGAGGCACCACTTGATGAGGTGGTGTAATGGAAGACCTTGTTGATTCAAAAATCTATGTCTAAAATTTTAGCTAGGGTGGACAAAATGTGGGACTCTTTGGATGAAAAGTTCCAAATCGCCTTGAAAATAGCAAAAGCATCCAAAAAGCAAAGTAGTGATCATGATTGTAGGAGAAGGAACAAAACTGAATGTGCCCATGAAAGAGGTAAGGGCAAAGCTACTACCATAGAAGAGGTTGTGGAGTTCAAATAAGATGATAATGATAGGTGTGACATTTATCAATATGAACATCCTAAGGGATGTTGCCCTATTGTGTTACACTTGCAAGATTTTGGGGTGTATGCTCTAAATCTTAGATTGGCAAGAAGGAAAACACCTAGAAGGTTGCCTTATCCTCAAGGAAATCCAAGGCAATTCCACCAACAACAAGACTATTATCCAAGTAGAGCTCCACCATAACCATTTGAGCGGTAGCATCTACAGTCATGGGGGATGCCACTACAAAGGTAGTAGTACCCTTATAGACAACCTTATTCATATGAGTACTATGTTCAACAATCCATGTCTTCATGTTACTCTTCCAATCATGCCTAATTCTAACATCACTACTGTCCTTCTAAGTATTATAGAGCTCATTCTCCATCTCCAAGAGGGGAGTTCTCATATCTTTATCATTCTTTTCATCCTTCTATGCATGTTCCTCTACCCTCAACCCAATTACCACCTACTCCATCACTGTAGGACGAGATCTCAGCCCAATCGTAGCAACATAACGCTACTAGGGTTGTTAACGTATAGCCAACTCCTTAGCCAAGTGGTTCGAAACCCAGACTTAGCAAAAGACCATTCTTTCTAACCAACAATCCTACAAAGCCCTCACAGAGTCATGTGGCTGATAACCCTACTTCTTCCTCATCCTCTACATCTAATACATTTGAGTCCCCTTCAAACTAAACACCTCCTAAAGTGCATAACGTCATGCTAACCCATGTAGTAACTAATTGGATAAAGGTTGGTCACCTTCCTAGGAAAAGATTTGATCTTGGAAGTCCCTTAATCTATCTCCAAATCATTGGGAATGATCCTTACAAAGCTCTTTTGGATTTAGGTTCTAGTGTTAATATGATTTTTCATGAGATGTACAAAGCCTATAACCTACCTCCATTCAAGAAGAGTAACATTTGCCTTGAGTTGCCAGACCAATTCATCATTATTCCTTTGGGAATAGTGGAGGACATTGTGACTACCATCTATGGATAGTCCTATTCGACTGACTTCATAGTGATCTATCTGAATAACTACAAGGGGACTTCCCAATCATCATGGGAAGGGCTTGGCTAAATACCATTGATGCATGGTTGGGAATCAAAGATATTTCCTTAGAGATTTTCAAAGAAAATGCATTTGGAAAGATTAAGAAGAAGAGAGTTTCATGCATCATGTACAGTGATATAGGATGCAATTGTGTGCATAAACTATGGACCATAAAAAGCACATGAATCATAGCATGTGAACAATGTGTAGATGAATATGAAATTCAAAGGTGCCTATATGTAGCAACCACAAATTAGGAGGATACCCAGTAGCTGATAGCTGATCTTTAAAGCAGCACACTTTGCATGGAATCCATTAAGAGCTTAACATGTGCTTATGTTGAAGGCATGGATGAATTGGAGCATGTCCATCACCAACTCTTTGATAATGAACCTAATGATACTTATTGGGAAGAGTCGAAATTTTAAATAAGAGTCCTTCGAGTTGAAAACTCTACCTATCAGCATGGAATATGTATTTTTGAAAAATGGCAAGCCGGTGATAATCAATGTCGACTTTGCTTTTGAAAAAAAAGAGATACTGTTGAAGGTGGTCAACAAATGGCTAATAGCCTTTGCTTGGTCATATCATGAACTCACTAGAATTGATCCTTGGATATGCTAGCATTGAATCTATACAAATCCTTCCATCAAGCCAAAGAAAAAGTTGCAGTGATAGTTGAACCCCAAGTTAAAGCATATCATCAAGGAGGAAATTAAACAACTCCTCAAGGCAGGGTTCATCTATCCAATTGTGGATAGTAAGTGGATTAGCCCAATTGTAATCATGCCAAAGAAAGATGGCAAGTGGAGGGTCTGTATTGATTTTAGCTATTGAACATGAAAACCTACAAAGATCATTTCCTATTGTCATTTGTGGACCAGGTGTTAGACACTATCTTTGGGCATTGCTATTACAGCTTTCTGGATGGTTATAGTGGTTATAACTAGATTCAGATTACACTAGATGATCAAGCCAAAACTACATTTAAAAGTTCCTAGGGGACTTTTGCATATAAAAAGATGCATTTTGGTTTGTGTAATGCCCCTACAACATTCCAATGCCTTGTCCTAAACATTTTTCAATAGTAGATTGGTAGCCCAGTGGAAGTCTTTATGGATGACTTCTCCACCTATGGTGCTACATTTGAGCAAGCCTTGGACTACCTTGAGCAAGTGTTAAAAATGTGTGTGGAGATCAATCTTTAGCTTAATTGGAGAAAAATCCATCTAATGGTCCAAGAGGGCATTGTGTTGCGGGATAGAATCTCACAAGTAGGGATCGAGGTGGACCCTAAAAAGATTAGGATCATCCAAGGAATTACCTATCAACTAAAAATCATTAAAGATGTTTGGTCATTCCTTGGACACACTAGCTACTATCGATAATTCATAGAGAATTTCTCTAAGATCGCTAAACTGTTGGTGGAGCTTACAAAGAAAGATGCTCGGTTCATATGAACCGAGGAATGTGCAAAGGCATTCCAACAATGCAAAGAAAATCTTATACGAACTCTAATTATATGAGGACTTGATTGGTTCTGACCATTTTACATCATGATGAATGCATCAAATTATGCCTTTGGAGTCGTGCTCACATAATTGGATGATTGGAAATGCCCTTATTACATTCACTACATGAGCAAAAGTGTTGTGGGTGCATAGCTGAACTACATCACAATGGAGAAAGAGTTAACGATGATGGTGTATGCCTTGGAGAAATTTAGGCACTATGTGCTTAGATACAAGGTGCTTATGCGCACAGATCACAATGTCATTCACTTCTTGATGAATAAACTAATGGTAAGCTATCATGTTGTATGGTGGCTTGTGATCTTGCAGGAATTCAATCTTCTAATGGTATATCAAAAGGGGATCGAGAATGTGGTTCCTGATCACTTGTCTCAGTTACGATGGAACAACAAAGAGGAGGAGAGTCCACTTTTTGATCAATTCCTTAATGAACTTCTCTTTGTTGGTGTGAGAAATGAACAAGTGCATGTTGAACCTACATGGTATGATGGCATCCTTAATTATCTTCTCACTAAGGAGATGTCACAAGAGTTAGACCATAGGAAGAAATAATAGTTTCTTTATCATGTGAAATGCTTAATGGAAATTAATGGACACCTTTACAAGGTGTGCACTAATGGACTAGTTTGTTGGTGTGTTCTTCATGTTAATTAACTACATGTTCTCCAAGATGCTCATGAGGGCTCTTGTGGGAAGCACTATGTTGGGAGACAAATGGCCACTAAGATTTTGATGGCAAGCTATTATTGGCCAACACTCTTTAGGGATGCTCACCAATTCATTTGCTCTTGTGAATGTTATTAATGTGATGGTGGGATGACCATTCGAATGGAGGATTCTCAACAGTGGATTCAACCATTGGAATCCTTTGAAATTTGGGGCATAGACTTCATGGGTCCCATCACACCCATGTCAAGTGAAAATGTGTACACTATAGTTGTTGTTGACTATTGTACGAAATGGGAAGAAGTAGTAGTCATCATCGACTATACATCTTCTACTGCTACTCAATTTATAAAACAAAATATTGTAAATAGGTTTGGGATGTCATGTGCACTAATCTCTAACAATAAGACTCATTTTACAGGTAGCAACTTTCAAAAACTCATGTAACACTTGGGGGTAGAACATAAATTAACAAATCCCTACCACCCCCAATCCAACAATCAAGTAGAGGTTACCAATAGGGAGACCTCTAAAATCCTAATAAGAACAATTAGAAAATATAGGAGAGACTAAAGCATAAAACTCAATGATGCCCTTTTGACTTATCACTCAATATGAAAGCTCCCTATAGGCTACTCTCCCTATGAGTTGGTGTACGGAAAACTACCAACACTTCCAATCCAATCATGTGCTTCATACACTTTTAACAGCCTGTGACCTTAACCATGACCTAAGCCTAGCATGAAAAGAAAGACTGAGCAACCTTAACATGCTAGATGAGAATAGATTGGTGGCCCTATCTTTGAATGAGGTGCACAAAGCATTCAACAAAAAACACCATGACCTTAGAATAAGGAAAGTAAAATTTGAACCTCGAGATAAGGTCCTCTATTGGAATCCCACACATGTACCTTGAAAGACTAAGTTCCAAACATTATGGGAAGGGCCTTATATCATTTATGAAACCTTTCCTTCTAGAGCCATGTTGATATAGAAACCTGAGAGCAAAAACAAAAAACAACTAGTGAACATACAACAATTGAAACCTTTTCATGAGCTCAAGCAAGCCAATGCAAGAAACACCTCATTAGATGGACAACCTTGCTCAATCTTTCAGATCTCCTCCTTTCAACTCAATCATGGGGGAGATGGCCATCCTTGCTAATCATTAAAGTGGCTCTTCAGTTTTTACACTTTTTTGTTTTACACCTTGTTGATTTTACGCTTTTTTATTTTACACCTTATTGATTTTACACCTTTTTATTTTACACTTTGTTGAATTTTACCAATTTTTTATTTTACAACATTGTTAGTACGTTTTATCTTTCTTGAATATTTTACATTTTCTTTTCTATTTTACTTCATTTTGGTGTGTTTTTCTTATTGTGTTCTAATAAATTACTTTTTTGCCAACAGGACATAGTGATGTCCTATTGTTTGCTAATGGTGGTTTGTACTTGATGTTTTTTATTGCTAATGTCTAGTTTCTATTTTTGAATTTTAATATTGATAACTAAGACAAAGTTTCTTTTTTATGGAATAGGCAGTGAGTCCATGTCATCCACCCATCCACAACAATCTATGGTGTTCCTAGTTTTGGACATATGAGGTCCCTTTCATTAATGAAACTTTAATGCACTTGTGACCTTGGTAGTTTTCAAACTTGGGAAAGATCAAATGGGTTGATAAGGATGTGACTTCAAGGGGACTTGATGCTTTTTGTACTTTTCTACTTCCTTGAGTGTATGAGTGTTTTTCATGGATTTCTTACCATTCTATGTCAATCAATAACATGAAGTTAATAAGTCTTTGCATCGTGTGATTTCCATCCAAAAATCCATAAAAACATAAAACTTCAAAAAAAAATAATGTGAATTCAAAGCACATCCCTTAGACAAAATAATTGACCACAAGCACTAGTTATGGGACTAGAAAGACATATTGCCCATGCCTAAAGGTCCCCTCTAACTAAGGCCCTTTCTCACTTCTTGCTTCTCTTTTTTTCTCTAATAAGAAATGGTGATTAATCTGTGGAAGCATTCTTATGTCTCGAGGGGGTGGAATGGTCTAAGGATGTCGATGCAAAGTCACCGAAAGTGGTTGGTTTTGATCTAAACTAAGGATGAACCTTATGAGGTCATTTAACCCTCAAATCCACAAGGGACTTCATGTGACCATGAGACAGAACTCCATTCCATCTTCTCTCAAATCTATTAATGTTATCCATAATTTCACCTTGTGTTGGTTTTCCATGTTTTTTTAATGTCTTAGTTTGATATGTTGAGATTCCTAGGTAGATTCTTTTGGATTCGGTCCTTAACATTTCATAATCATTACTTAATTATGGGGTCCACAAACTACTTAGTTTGAGGGTATGCAAGAGCAAAATGGGCATGAGCCTACTATGGGGAGGATCCACTTGCATATCTCTTAGTTCAGCTTGTTAAGTACCTTATCCTTAGGCATTTTGGTGATCAAATCTTTTGTGCGCTCCATTAGTTGCATCCAATTATATGCTCCTTAAGACATTTCTTCATCACAATTTCATTCTCCCATCATTTCTCTAATTTTTGTGAATTCATAAGCCCTCTTCAAGTATTTCATCATGTTCATGGCTTTTTTGGCTCTTTATAGATCTTAATTTCATAAGAAAACTTCTTGTATTTTTTAAAATATTCAATGTGGAAAATTTTCTTAACCAGCTCCATTGACAAGACCTTGTATACGCNATTTACCCAAATTTTTGGTAACCCAAGAGCCTTAGCAATGGCTTTCATCGAGTAGGACACTTAAATGTTCTTGATCTTGATCATTGAACCAACTTGCCAATTGTTCCAGAATAAGTATGTCTCTCCCATGTACCACTCCTAGCTAGAAGTGATTATGTGCCACATGGGAGAGTTCTGCAATTGAGCTTTAACTTCTGGAGGTGTGAACTCCAAGAAAGATCCAAAGTTTAACTCTTAGAGAAAAAATTTCTAGACCTCCTTATTCACAATCTGCTTGAGGTAGGCCTTCATCAAGGTGACCTTAAGGTTTGTTCTAGCTTCTGGTGCCTTCTCTCGGTGAGACTATTCTATTGTGGCTAATTCTTTGAGAATCTGTTACATAGATTTGACTTCAGGCTCCTCTAGAAGAGGTCCCATTGCATGAGTTTCTGCTTGCTTATGGGGCTGTTCTTGGTTCCTTTTAGTTTGTGGCCGNAGATTGTGAATAAGGAGGTCTAGAAATTTTTTCTCTAAGAGTTAAACTTTGGATCTTTCTTGGAGTTCACACCTCCAGAAGTTAAAGCTCAATTGCAGAACTCTCCCATGTGGCACATAATCACTTCTAGCTAGGAGTGGTACATGGGAGAGACATACTTATTCTGGAACAATTGGCAAGTTGGTTCAATGATCAAGATCAAGAACATTTAAGTGTCCTACTCGATGAAAGCCATTGCTAAGGCTCTTGGGTTACCAAAAATTTGGGTAAATCTTACTAAAATTCCAATGCAGGTAGCGTCAAAAAGGAATGGACACAACAATGTTATGGAGTTGATCATAAGGATTTTGGTGCACTCACCATGATGGAACATGCATATTTCAAGATTGCGGCATTTCACCTCAATCCAATGGTAAGGCCAAGCAAAATCACAGTCTTCTCCACTTGTGGATGTGTCGCTCTAAGCAGTAAATTCCCAATCAACCTTCCCAGTTGATCTATTTTGAGATAGAGAAACATTTTAAGGAAAATGAATGTGGAAGGTAGGCATTCCCTTTCTCATGTCTCATCAAAAAGTTATGCAAGAGGGGAGGCATAACATGCTACACAAATAATGTTGTCCAATGTGCTTCAACTACCTCCTAGGTGGAAATGATGAAGGACAAGGTGCCTACCAAATTCATTCAAGAAAAAGAGTAGCAACAACCACCTTCATCACCCACTCATGAAACAACGTCGGAGGCTTACGTTGTAATTGAGCACATGTGTGAACTCTGGGAGTAGCTCTTGCAGTAGCAAGGGTAGAAAGAAAAACGAGTCGTGGTGATCCATCCATGTATCACCTAGTAATGAGCAACCTTAATAAAGTGGCTTGAAAAATAAGTTAGATGAAAGGTGATGGGACAATTTTCTTAGCCCAACGAATGCAGCTACCTACAAGGTCAAATCCTAGTGCCTAAGAGGTAACGGTATCTCTCTCACAACAATAGCAATTCCTAGGAATCTCTAGGAACACCGCTACCTTTTTGGTGCATTTAGAGGAGGGTGAGGGGGTAATTGTCTTGGTGATGGAGTACCATGGGCAAGAGACAGTGACTGAGGTAGTTGTTGATAGAATTGCTAAAGCACTTAATCCACCTATAGCATCTGTACTAGACATTTCTATACTAAGAGATGTGTAAACATCTATAGGAACTATCAGTAATAGATTGAGTGTAGCCTAGCATGAGGAATTGCTAGATCAACCAGTGAGAATTGGGTAATTGATTTTAGATGTCTTTGATCTTCTTGATACCATTACCACAACCCATTCAAAGTTACTAGAAGCAAGGGACAAATGCATCATAATGGAGGGCTAACTAGAAATAACCAGAGCATAAAACCAATGCTTGGTTGCGAAGGTTGTAGAATTAAAAGCCCACCTCACTAATCTTGTATTTCTCAACCCAACACTAACACGAGATGAAGCTTCCAAATAGCTTCAAGACAAGCTCAAAAAGGTTGAAGATGCAAAGGAAAACAGTTGTCTTTGACTAGTCCTTGGCCAAGGCCACAATGCACAACATCTAGAAGGACTTGGCCTAGATGCACCGAAAGAATGAGATTCTAACTATAAAGAATCATCATCTATAGAATGTTTATGTGCAAAAGAAGCAAATGGCAAATTTTATCCATCAATAGTGAAAGCAACTAGCTAGGGTGAACAATGAATTAAGGAGATTAGTAAGGGAAAATAGAAATCTTTCAATGGAGGAAGTTTGTGCCTTATGTAAAAAATCTATAATCGAGATTGCCACGTGGAAGAATAAGGCCCTAAAGTTTGAGAGAGTGAAGAGTTACTATAGGGACCAAGTGGGATCACAGAAAGAAATCAATGAAAAGGAAATCCAATTGGCAAAGGCAAAAGTAAATAAGACACTTCAATAGCTCCAACAAGGAGGTGATGTGTTTCTGCCTATCTTTGATGGGCTAAATGCATACAAAAAAGCTAAAATCCACTTGAAAAAGTTGTAGATCAAGGAGATAACAAAGTACATGAAGTTTGCTAATCTCTAGTATGTAAACCTAGCGATGTTAATTGTCGAATAGCCATGGTCAAATTAGAGAAACAAGTGGCTTGCTTGTACTTATTGTACAAGATAAAGTTTAAGCATCATAAAGAGATGAAGCATAAGCTTGAGACTCTAAATGTCAAACTCAAGGTTCTTAAGGTAAAGTTCATTGATCAATAATCAATCACTGAGAACCTCGCCAAAAGGATGAATGATTACTAGGATCTATAGAATGCAATCAGAGCGTTTGACATCAAAAGTAAACAATTCACTATCTTGTCCATAAATGTGATGAAGTTATTCACTACAATGTCCTATTTGTGGGATATTCCCATTTTGATCCACATTGGTCATGCTACATGAATTGTGAATGATCCCCGAAGTTAGGAGGAGAAGATGAAGGCACTTTTGGATGTCTTTCATCTTCCACTAGAAGTTGTAGTTGATGTAAGACAACCACAACTATCTCAACCACTACATGCACCAAAGTAGGAGAAGGTCCTTAAGAGCCTTAGGAGCCTCCATCGCTTGGGACTATTTGATCTTCCTCATCGTCTTTACGCTATCAAAGGAATTATGTTTGTTAATTCTATCCTAGTGTTCAATTTTGTTGTCATGAACACCAAAAATTTTGTAATGATTGTAAACTGTACACTTGGGCATTTAGTTTTTGTTGTGTTGTTTGTGTGTTTTTTTATTAGTCAATAATTCCATGCCTTTCCAATTTTATCAAAAACTTAAGGATGAGTTTTCATTCAATTTTGGGGGTATGATGAGTCATATGGTTTGGAAGCATAGATGGGGAGATCTCGTTGATGTGATCCCATTGACACAGGGTTTGAGCCCTTGACATGTACCCATCGATGGGGCACCCTATTTTGCCTATAAATGTGCACTTACATACTACATTTATGACATATCTTTCATAGTTGTAACAAATTTCTTGCTATTTTTCCTCTTAGAAGTTAAAATGTTTTCTGAGTGCTCGTAGTAGGAGTCAAAGATTGTATGGATCTTTATTTGAGCACTATTATACCTAAGCACTTTAGTGTGTAGCAATAAAGACAAGTGAAACACCACTAAATCTAGACTACAACATCCTGACTACAAATTTTTCTAAGTGTTGGAACTACACTCTCCATTGCCCTAGAGCATAGTCAACCTCTTGTGGAGAGTGTAGTCAACACAAAGGCTAGTTTTGTGATTTTTTCTAAGTGTCAACACAAAGCTAGTTACAGCAAATTTTTCTAAGTGTTGGGACTACACTCCCCACTATCCCAAAGTGTAGTCAACCTCTAGTGGAGGGTGTAGTCAGCAAAAGGGTAGGTTTTCACAAGTTTCGACAAGTCTCGAGACTACACTCTTCTCTGGTAGGAAGCATAGTTAGCCTCTCGTGGAGAGTGTAGTTCATAAAAATCCATTTTCTTAGACTTTGCTAGCATTGAGACTACATTCTTCTCTAACCAAAAGCATAGTTAGCCTTCAGTGGAAAACATAGTCAGCACATGGTCATTTTTTACATCTTTTTTCTAAGTGTGGAATTATGCTCTTCCTTAGTCTAGAGTATAGTCAAGCATAGTCAGCAAGAACAGACTCCAGTAGCCTCCATAGCATAGCAACACCACTTAGCTCAGCTCCAAGTCACCTTCAGGAAGCATAGTTAGCAAAATGCTTCTTTTTGTATCCCCTTTTTGGCCCCAAAATTGTAACTATGCTCGACCCCATGCAAGAGCATGGAAAGCATAGTCCCATAGAGCATAGTCTCTGAGTTGCATGTAGTTGGCAACATAGTCACACATGTAGTTGGCAACATAGTCACAGTCTCACAGTCTTGTAGAGTTTGATAGAACATAGCAAAGCACAACACCACCAGCCTAGTGGAGAGCATATTTGGATGAGAGCATAGTCCCAACTGTCCCCTTTGCCACTTGGTAGTCATCCCACATTTTCCACTAATTCTAACCTTATAAATAGTTGTGCCCTCAACATTTTTAAGGTTAGCTAATTTTTGGCGTGAGCAAATCTAAGGAGCACTTGGAAGAAAACCAAAGGCATTTTGGTGAACCAAGAAGCGGTGAAGTTGCAAACCACTACAGACCCCTATAGCCCAATAGAACATTATAGCCAATGGTACACTACAGTGACCAACCTAGTAGATGTAGACACCTCAATGGAGACTTAGTCTTTGTGGGTAGACACCTCAATGGAGACTTAGTCTTTGCAGGTAGACACCTCTAAGATTGTGACTATGCTATCCACTATGCCTGTTGTAAACCGTCTACCTTCTAACCCCTTTTGGTGTTAACTACACTCAACCTAATTTGGGGTAGTGTTCCATTTCTCTCTCTCTCTTTCTTTGTATTTTTTTTCACTTTACTTACATTTTTTATTATTTCACCTCATAGTTGCACCTAAAACTATGCTCGGGCAGTGGTCTACATGCGTTGACACCACCCACTTCATCAAAACTCTTGGCTATGATTGACCCCATTAATATCACTAAGACCATTAGCATCATAAACATTACTTGCACACTTAATACTATTTTGCATTAGCATTGTGGCTAACCACGTTGCACCCCCATTGCATTCAATAAGTCCCTGTTCGATCAGTAGACTATCTAGTGTGTCTTGTTTTCCCCTCCAGCAAGCCCTCGCGTGGATTCAGGATTAGGTTGTGCACCTTTGAACATTGGTGTTCCAACCACTAATTTTTTTGGTTGCTATAGTTTCTAGCACTAGAAGGAGGACTTAACCACATTTTAGACTCCGTTGGGGTTGTCTCGCATGCTCTCTGCATCATAGTTGTCTATCGAACTGTTGCTGTAGATTGGACCCCATAGTTGGTCCCTCCAGAACCCTGCATAGCAATCCAAATCATACTTCTCTCCACTATTTTTCTAAGTTTCTGTTGTCCTCATTTGGAATGTAGTCATCTCTAGCATAAATAGCATGGTCAGCTCTTTATTATGGAAAGCATAGTTAGCTCTTCATCGTGGAGAGTGTAGTTAGCATAGATAGCATAGTTAGGTCTCTTTCGTGGAGAGCGCAGTCAGTGTAGACAACGTAGTTAGCTGAGTAGAGTCAGTTTCAACATTAGCAATCCTCGTAATTCCCCCTTGCAACTCAATCCACATCCATGAACTCAAAGCAAACTTCAACATCATTCTTAAACATACTTAACCTCAACAAGAAACTAGGATTGATAACCTTGGGAATCTCATGATGGCAAGGCCAAGGCAATCCCTTAGGCTACTTGGCCAACACCTAGAGTATGCCATGCTAAGCAATAAGTAATGCAACTTTATATGCATAAAGATCCAAGCAAGGTTACCTATAGATTGCATTGATATGAAGGAAAAATGGGACTTCGAACTAATCCACTAGGATGGACGAGAGTATATCCATTCTATACCATCTGAAATCATCGATGAGAGCCTGGAATGAACAGACACTGAGAGATCTATGGATGAAACAGTAAGACCCTACCTTCGCCTGAGGGCAAGCTGGAAATTAATGGAGGCAGAGTGCCTTAAATGGTTCGCATGCAGATCAAATGAGGACTTCCCCAAATGTACGCAATTGCGATGCGTTGGGTTATACGTAAACAAATGCAAACAACGAAAATAGAATGCAAACAGGCGTAACAGGCGTAACGAATGTAAACGGTAAATGGTGAAAACAAAGTAAACGATGCAAACTGTGTGAAAACTGAAAATTGGCTGGCAAAAATGTAAACAATGTGTATTACAAATGATTATAATGTGCACAGGTCAAACGTAGTTGCGGATTACCGCTAGTCAAACGTCAGTCCCGATGGATGTGAATGGATGCTGGGAAATACAGGTTTCTGGTTGCAGGTTCTGCAGGGTGACCAAGATTGCCCTTACTCAACGTAACCAAGTCTGATGCCCAGCGTATGAAATGTTGCCTGGAATGTTCAGCATACAAAGTGTACAGGATGCTCTGTGATCAAATTTACCAACCCCGATCTAGTGGAAAATCAAGATATTTATACAGTTTTTGATGCATGGGATGCCGATCTGTGTGAAGATCCATGGCTGTCGGGTGCGGGCAATGTGGATCAAGCGACGCATATGACCGTTTTGACTGAAATGCATAGAAATTATTACAATGTACATTTCAGCGTCCAAGATCTCTTACGCTGGCGTGCGTAATGCCCAGCGTAAGAACTTGAAACACAAAAAAATGCCAAAAATGCAACAAATGTTAATGTACAAGCATGGATCTGGGTGTCTGGCCTTCGGATATGTAGTTTTGTGCTATTTTTGGGCTACCAAAGCCTCCAGCATGCATGGATCTAGCTCTAATATGTGCACAGCCTATTTTAGCATCAACGTTTGGCGTCTAGCATCCAGCATATGAAAGTGTTTACGCTGCTGGAAGCATGCCAGCGTGACTAACAGCGTATGACCTAAAAATAGTGCATTTTGAACCTATTTTTGACTTGTGAAACTGATTTTTAGAGTGGATCTACATGCCATGGGTCATGAGGGTTCTGTGTGCCAAATTTGGGCTGATTTGGATGTCGTTTTGGTCCTTTTTCGGGGCTCCAAAAATTGGTGACGCTGATCCTTACGCTGTGTAGCATAAGAAAATGTAGCTCCAGCGTAATCAACTGAAAATACCTCATTTAAGGCCCAAATTTTTATTTTCTAGAGGCTGAGAGCTGCTGAGGGCCTTGGTGAAGGTCATGGGGGGACTTTGTGCTTGATTTCAGCCTATTTTAACTCAGTTTCGGGGCTCCAAAAGTTGGTGACGCTAATCCTTAAGCTGTGCAACGTAAGAAAATGTAGCTCCAACGTAATCAACTAAAAATACCTCATTTAAGGCCCAAATTTTGATTTTCTGGAGGCTGGGAGCTACTAGGGGCCTTGGTGAAGGTCATGGGGGTCCTTGTACTCGATTTCGGCCTATTTTGACTTAGTTTCGGGGCTCCAAACATTGGTGACGCTGATCCTTACGCTATGCAGCGTAAGAAAATGTAGCTCCAGCGTAATCAATTGAAAATACCTTATTTAAGGCCCAAATTTTAATTTTCTAGAGGCTAGGAGCTGCTGGGGGCCTTAGTGAAGGTCATGGGGGTCCTTGTGCTTGATTTCGGCCTATTTTGACTAAGTTTCGAAGCTCCAAAAGTTGGTGACGCTGATCCTTACGCTGTGCAGTGTAAGCCAACGTGACCAAAGTGTACTTAGCTCGAATTAAGCATCTTGAGCCCGAAACTTGTGATTCTAGATGCTGAAAGTTGGTGTAGTCACTTGTGGGCCCCAAGGGGACCTTGCTTGCTCCATGGTGGGCTGTTTGAAGCTGCTTCAGAGGCTCTGAAGTTATCTAGTAGTTTTGGTGAAATTTTTGTGGTGTTTCATTGGCCCCTCTTTGTTGACGCCTGGAGGAATCTACCCAAGAGGCGTCAACAAAGAAGTACAAAACACCACAATCAACTTGGCATCCAGCACTGTCCATTGGCCATTGGTCGGATGTCATCGCACCATGTTTCCAAAGTACATGGGATTGTGATTGGGAGGGGGAATGTAGAGAGGGGTGCTCTCATGTGAACGAGTCATGTTGGTCCTTGTCAATAGCCAGTTTCTAACAGACCTAGAACCAAGGCATGGGAAGTATGTTCTTTGGAGAAATAGGATCTTTGTGTTGTGTTTAAGGGAACTTGTTGTGAACTGCCAAAGCCACGTGGTGAGAAAGTACATCCTTTGGAGAAACGAGACCCATGTGCTATGTTTAAGGGAACTCGTTGTTGACTGCCAAAGCCACACAGTGAGATGCAACATGAGCATTTGAGACATGAGTGTTTCCTTTAAGATAATTTCCTTCCTGCCTGGGGCATGTGTGGGAAGAGCCAATGGCCTTGTGATGCATTTTTCTCTTTTGGTTTTTTGCTCTTTTTTGCTCCTTTTTGTTTGTTTGTTTTTTTTATGTTTGTTTCTTTTTCTTTTTTTTTTGGAAAGAGCTTGCTGTCAGCTTTGTACTTGTGCTTGTGTCATGTGCTGTGCATCATATTTTTTTGCCATTGATAAGAGAGTTACAGTGAACAACAACACGTCCAAAATTTTGGGGATGAATGGGATGTATCAGGGGGTGTAACTGAGGGGTGTATCGGAAGTGAGAAAATGTACTTGTGAATGGTTTGATGAACCCAGTCGTGAGCATCAAGAATAATGTGGTGTCTTGTTGTTGTGATGAAATGCATCTGTGTGCGAACACCTCAGAGTATCATCCTACAAACACAACTCCAAGAAGACAAGAAAACCACAAGTGATGTTAGCTTAAACACTTCAGACCTAGATGTAGTTGGTGGAATGGAGCCACCGTGTGGAGCTTCAGGCAAGCAAAATGTTGAACAACATCAGTTTTGTGCAGCAGGTTTTGATGAGCACAAGCAGTTGAATGTAGCAGTAGATTTGTAGGCCAGTGATGATGTTGCCAGTTTATAGTCTTAGTAGACTGTCATGGATTAGTTTTACGTCATAACCCTTTGGACATTGCTAGTTTAGTGTCATAGCAGACGATGCTGTGCTAGTTTATAGTCTTGGAAAACTGTGAAGAGGCAAGCTAGTTTATAGTCTTAGCGGACTCTAGCAGAAGAATGTGGTAGTTTAATGTCATGCTGGACAAGTGCTAGTTTACTGTCATTTTGAATGAGTGTGTGTGGTGTCAGTTTACCATCATAACCCAGGACGGTGTGTGGTATCAGTTTTAAGTCATGATGCTAGGATTGTCGGTGTGGATGCATGCGTGTGTGTCTGTATGATCTTGTAAACAAAAGCAACTAGAGAAAACAATGTTAAATAGCAACTGTAGAAAACATGAACTAAAATGCGCAAGTAAACAGAAAACAACGTGAAAAGGTGGTAGTTTAAGGCCTTTTCAAGCCATGAGCTAGTTTAAGGCCTTTTCGGGCCACATGCTCTAGTTTAAGGCCTTTTCGGGCCACAGTTTAGTTTAAGGCCTTTTCGGGCCATGAGTGAACGCGTAAGCTAGCACAATACAAACGAACATGACATATGCACCGCGAAAGAATGTGAACAGTGTGCGGAGATCTAGCTTGTTTTTGGCTATAGGGGTGCTTTGATCATGTGGTTGTCTCCTAACCGGATGTGGTTTTGGAAGCATTTTAGGCTTAGGCTCTCCTGGGAGGCTTATGGTTTTTGCCACTCGTTTGGGCATTTTAGCTCTA